>JAKSZP010006851.1:0-115825 GCA_022478985.1 Massospora cicadina | reverse complement strand
GCTGAAAGGATGGCTTTTGGCCGCCCTCCACCAGTACGGCTAGGGTCAGTTTGGCCCTCATCATCATGGTGACAGGGGCCCTGCTTGACTTCCCCCTGCGCCAAGATCCGGGCACCTGGATCATGGCCTCACCGCCCTCCTATCCCAACACGGGCCCCCCGGGCCCACTCAATTTCTCCCGACCCTTTGGGCCCAAAAATCCATAAAACCCCCCACTCCCTGAAAAACCTCCCATCACACACAGGGCCACAGGTCCCCAAGGGGACTAAAACCCACTACAAACAATTTCTACCCCAGTAAAGCCGAGGGGAGAATTAAAAACGCATACAATGAAGGGGCCCGCCCCTCTCCTCAGTTCACAAAAGATAAGGGGCTCCCCACCAGAGGGCGTGACCCCCTTTTTGGGCCCCATGCCCTATCCAGGGTGGATACCTGGACATGATGGACATCCCTTATTCCACTGAGACCCAAAAACTATCTGGAAATACGCACACCATCCTCTGTTGCAGCCTCAAGTCTGCTCCCATGTGTGGCGCTGCCTGAGGCGGTGTATCGTACAGCTGAGCGCTCTAACGCTTTACACTCATCCTGTGTCATGTGTGGCCAGTATGGAACGCTGTTCCACCGCCTGGAGAAGTGCCCCACCTCTAAAGTGATGTGGCGCGAAGTTTAACGTCTGCTGGGCCAGGATCAAACGCATCCCTTCAGTCTGTCAAGAGATATGTTTGCTCTATCAATGGCCTCCTCCCTTCCACCCTCCCTCCGTGCTCTGGTGGTTGCAATCGCCATGTGGACCATCCACATGATTGTCTTAGATGCCATCGCGAGCTCCACCCCCACCCTCCCAGAAGCTGTCCACAGATTCTGGTCTCATTTGGTGGACCACTTTCAAGCGTAAATGTTTGGATACCTCCCACTGTGTTGCTGACAGCTGGTCTCCTCCTGGTTCCCAGTCTGGTTAATCAAATCAGACCCCTTTCTCCACACGTGCTCAATAGTGGCTACGGCCCCTTCACACGTCCCCTCCCCTCCCCATAAGTGGCGTTCCCGCTGGCAACAAGAGATAGCATCGCTTCTCTGGGGTGCCTCCCCTGGTACTAAGTTTGTCTTTCCTGAGTCATATTAAGAAGTGTTCATCCCATGGTCGGCCTTCCCCACAATAAAGTTAAAATTTAAATAGTTTTCAATTGGATTATTATTATTGGGGGTAATTTGATAGGCTCAATGGTTTTGTCTACATGGGTGTGATTTTGTCAACTTGATAGGTTCATTGGTTTTAACTAAACAGTTAGAGGTGATATGGTCAATTTAGTATATCAAATAAAGTATATGTTACATTAGTTAGTATGCTAGTCAAAGGTATCAATAAACACTTAATCAAAACCATTAAACCTATCAAATTAACCAAAACATAAAATGCTTATATGAAACCATTAAACTTATCAAATTAACTAAATAACATCAAAACGAGCAAAAACACTAAGAAAAATGTTCACTACACAGGTGTATAATCAGGTGCAGGTCATATGTATATATACTTTCAAATTTTCAAATTTTTATTCAAGGTGGGCCAACCTGGGAACAATACTGCACCAATGAAGGGGATTTGAGTTAGTTGGAAAGGAGGATGAAACCCAGAAAACCTTTATGCACAGAGTATGTATGCCAGGAACCCATGGGCCACCTTGCTATTTGCTATCTCAGTTTGGGGCATTGGTGCGCAACGCCAACACAGTCATAATTTTCCTCTACTCAGAGTTCATTTACTGGGATCAAACTTGAGGGAAGCATTGGTAGAGAGTACATATTCTACCACTGGGGTATCCTCCCCTTGTCATATATATATACATGACACATTATCTATAAACAATTGAACCAAAAAATAATTAAATTTGACACATATTTTATAGATTTAGGAAAATTAATATAGACAGTTTTTTAGGATCCAGATTTATGTGAATAATATATTATAGATTGAGATAAACTTTATTTATAAGATTGGTATAGTATTTCAGCTGAGTGGGCTAGAACCGTTCAACTTGATAGGATATGGTCAATAGTTTTTCCAAATGGTTTGTTGGTTATTTAGGTAATTTTGTCATGGTTAAATGACCTAATAGTTGGCACCAAACCCAAGGATAAGATCAGGCGGCAGGAGGAACAGAAGGTGAAACTTCAGGCCCTTACAGACCTCAAGCACACCTTGGACCAATTCTGGGTTCAAGCCAAGTATGCCCAGGATGGTACAAGTGAGGTGCAATATGCCCAGCCCCTTGTATCGGCTTAGGCATTAATATGGATGAGCTACACTTTAAAATGATGACAGTACTATTTGGTTGATAGAGGAATGAGTGTTAAAAACCTGTTCCATTTACAAAATCATGAACCTGGGTAGGTTACAACTTCAATTGATCACTCAAGTGAAGTCAAAAATTGGTTTATAATACCTTTTCAGATGGGAGCATGTGCCTATTAGTGTATCAATGCTTGGGACCACTTCTGCAGACCCAGAGTTACCCTGACGTTGTTTAAATATGTTTGTTTGTGACCAACGTTTCTCAATGGTTGAATTTCACAATAACTTTACCATTATCTTTTTAAATTTATTGCGGGGAAGGCCGACCATGGGATGGACACTTCTGAATATGACTCAGATGAGACAAAACTCAGTACCAGGTGAGGCACCCCAGAGAAGTGATGCTATCTCTTGTTGCCAGCGGGAACGCCAATTATGGGAAGGAAGAGGGAACGTGTGTAGGGGGCGTAGCCACTATTGAGCACGTGTGGAGGAAAGGGTCTGATTTGATGAACCAGACTGGGAACCAGGAGGAGACCAGCTGCCGGCGACGTGGTGGGAGATATCCAAACATCCACGCTTGAAAGTGGTCCACCAAATGAGACCGGAATCTGTGGACAGCTTCAGGGAGGGTGGGGATGGATCCGGCGATGGCATATAAGACAATCGTGTGGATAGTCCACATGGCGATTGCAACTACCAGAGCACGAAGGGAGGGTGGGAGGGGAGGCCATTGATGAAGCAAACATATCTCTTGACAGACTGAAGGGATGTGTTTGATCCTGGCCTAGCAGACGTTGGACTTCGCGCCATATTACTTTAGAGGTGGGGCACTTCTCCAGGTGGTGAAACAGCGTTCCATACTGGCCACACACGACACAGGATGAGTGTAAAGCATTAGAGCGCTCAGCTGTACGATACACCCGCCTCAGGCAGCGCCACACATGGGAGCGGACTTGAGGCTGCAACAGAGGATGGTGTGCGTATTTCCAGATAGTCTTTTGGGTCTCAGTGGAATAAGGGATGTCCATCATGTCCAGGTAGTCCACCCTGGATAGGACATGGGGCCAAATGGGGATCACGCCATCATGGATGGGTAGCCCCTGTACCTCTTGTGTGAACTGAGGAGAGGGGCGGCCTCTTCAGGTTGTATGTCCGCTAATATGAATTCTCCACTCTGCGCTTCACATGGAGAGTAGAATTCGTTTGTAGTGGGTTTTAGTCCCTTGGGGACCTGTGGCCGATGTGTGTGATGCGAGGTATTTCATCAGGGAGTGGGGGTTTGATGGATTGTTGAGGCCCAAGGCTCGGGAGAAGTTGGAGTGGGCCGCGTGGGACCAGTGTTGGGATGGGAGTGTAGGAGCGGTGACGGCCATGATCCAGGTGCCCAGGATCTTGGCGGCATGGGCTTTGAAGTCAAGTAGGCCCATGCCATCATGATGATGAGGGCCAAACATGACCTCTAGCCATACTGATGGAGGGCGGCCTGACCAAAGCCAACCTTGTAGCAAAGCATACAGGGATTTGAAGAAGCTTGGGGAGAAGGGGATGCCGTGGGCTCCAAACCAGACTTTGGATAGGAGCATAGAGTTGGCTAGAACAACCCTGCCAGTGAGGGTAGTAGGGTGGGCTCTGAGAGAGGCGATTCGCTTCGTCACGTTGTCCAGTATATGGCCCTCCATTACTGCTGACACGTATCCTCCTGCCTCCAACCACACGCCCAGATGGCGTACCGGTCCTATGGTAGGTCGCGGCACGAAGGGGAGCACCAGTGGAGCAGTGTGTTTTGAGTTAGTAAGGCGTGGACTTGGGCGAGCAGCTGGGCTGGGTTGGGAACTACTTGCTGGGGCCCAGCAGTTCTGAAACTGACCAAGGAGGATGATTTCAGTTTTGGAGGCATTCAGTGCCGCGTTGCTTACCCGGGAATATTTCTGGATGAGGGCTTCAAGCGCGCGTGCATCTTTATTATTAGATACCCCCACCACGCAATCATCTGCAAATGCCATCATCTTGACTGGGGTTTGGCCTGGCACATGGACCCCAGTGAGTTGGGCATTCACATTTCGCAGTTGTGGGTCAAGGCTGAAGTTGTATAAGAGTGGGCTCAGGGGTCCCCTTGTCGCAGGCCCCTTTGAGGATAGACTACTTCCATTAGGAAACCTGGGCCGCGCACAGCCATTGTTGCAGATTCCGTGAGCAGCATCACCCAGTTAATGAAGCGGGGAGGTAGGCGGAATTGTTGGAGGCAGGCCCTAAGGTATTCCCAGTTTACTCTATCATAGGCCTTTTGTTGGTCCAAGAATACAAGTGCCCCAGAGGCTGTGGACTGACACACATTAGCCACAGAGTGCATGTTATCCCAAATTGACCTTCTGGGGATGAAACCAAATTGTTCTGGAGAGATGGTGGCAGATGCTACAGTCCCTAAACGGTTAGCCATGATTTTTGTTAAAATTTTGGTGTCTGTGTTTGTTAGAGAAATGGGGCGCCAGTTGGCTAAGTCTAGCCTATCCCCTTTCTTGAAGAGTGTGACTGTAAAAGCCTCATGTCCTCCTGGTAGGAGGCGCATTTCCAACAGGCTTTGGTTGAGTGAGGCTAGCAGCAATGGGGATATGTATTTAAAATATTTTTTGTAGAACTCATATGGAATGCCATCTGGGCCTGGGCATTTTCAGTTTGGCGCACCACAAATGGTAGTCCATAATTCGTTCGGAGTAATTAAATTCATTATTTCCAGGTATCGGAAAATGGTGCAGATATGAGCTCTGTCGAGAAATTCCGCCATTTTGGCCAGCTGAATTGGTTCAGCTCGGTATAACTTGGAGTAATATCTTTGCATTTCGATTGCCACTTCAGCCAGCATGTCCATGATAGAATTATCCAATCTTCACACCTGTGTGCAGGCCATGCTCTGGCATGGTGCAAAATTTTTTTGAAGAAGTATGCGGTGCACTTGTCACCTTTAGTGATGCGTGTGGCCCTGTATTAGACACAAACCTGATGTTTGTGTTGCCTTTCAAGTGCGTTGAGGTGGGCTGCTGCCTCCGCCCACTTCTGGCCCCATGCAGGGCTATATCCTGAGGCTGGAATGTTTGACTCCAAGTGGGCCAATTCTGCCAGCGCACGCGATATAACTGCTGATGTGGCTCATGAGCATCTGGATGAGAGATGGCGATAGTGGCGGATGGTATCTTTTTTGAAAGTTGCCCATGTGGAAATGGGGTCCGCGCAAAACGGTGCAACAAACAATTTTGCCAAAGTTGCCTCTTTCACCCACGTGGAAAATCCTGGCGACGCAAGCTTTGGGGGGCAGATTTTGCACCAATGTGGGGCCTTTGCAACTGTGACGGGTAAGTGGTATGTTATCGAGACCAGTCGGTGGTCAGAGAATTCCATTTTCATTGTTTTGAAGTGGGAGATGTGGGTTGGAATTTCGCCGGCGCTAGAATAAGGTCAATGTGGGTCATGGACCTTAATTGGCCATTGTGGATGTGGGGACACATCATGTTTTCGAGCAGTGGGGCATGTCGTGGCAGTGCATCCATTAACCCAAGGGTGGCTTTTAGAACACGTAGTTCTACATGACCCTGTGGGGCGTGGGGTGAGGGCGGCCATTGGTCTGTTGGTCAGGTTAGCCAACAGTTCATGTCACCGATTAGGAAAGAATTGGGGGTAGCGGGAGGGATTTGACAGATGAGAAAAATTCCTGACGCTCTTGTGCACCGTTTGGGGCATAAATGTTGACGATTGTGTGTGCAACATCAGCCCATGAGAAGGTGACAACGAGCACTCGGTCATTTAGGAATGTTTCTGAAGATGCAATTTGAAAAAATTGTTTTTCTGAATTAGCACCCCACAGTGCTTTGACCAAAAGGATAGGGATGGTAGGAGCATTGTTTTCCAAGCATCCTCGGAACCTCGTGGACAGTGGGTTTCCTGGATGGCCAGTATATCCACGGGTAATTTTTTTGTAAAAAACTCAGTTTCCTAGCCCAGGACGGGGAGGCCTTGAGTCCGGCGATATTCAGCATCCCTAGAGTGAAGGTTTCCCCCTTTGCACCTTAGGTGCGAGGGGTGGGCCCCCTGGCCCACCAGCCTCTTCCAGGTCCCCACGGGCTTTCACAGCAGTGTGGGTATTAGCAGCAATGCTATCAGGGTTTTTGTTAATTTTTGCGGAAAGAGTCGCGTTGGCTTTGGCCTTTGCTTTTTGTTTTCCTGACGTCAGACGAATTTTTTGCAGTGCGGATAAGTTTGGTGCACCGTCGAGTGGGGCAAAAATTTTTTTTTCAGTTGGGATAGGTCCTAAGTCAGTTTCAACCGGGGCTTGGGTGCAGCGATTGGGTGAGATCGAATCTCCCATCAGATCCTCAGATTGAGCGGCCCGTTCAGCTTGGGCCTCCAAATCTGATTGGGTGATGGATTCCTGAGTTGCTTCCGCCGCGAAGGTCTCCATGTCCTCCTGGCATTGTGAGTGTGGGATGGTGGTGGTGACCTTGGCCGCTACCTTGGCCGGTCCTATGGGCCTGCTTGGCCTTCTTCCACTCCTGCGGGGAGATGGGCTTTACCAATAGGTAGCAGCCTTGTGCTCCCCACAGGAAAGCCTCTTTGGTGCTTGCGGTTGGTTTGTAGTGCGCCTCTCCGCTGGCCATGGCCGCCGAGGGGTGCTCTTGAAATGTAACGCCCTCTTTAATGGGGCACGCGTGTGCCTTATGGCTGAACGCATCACAGTGGGTGCAAATGGGGGCGCGCTGTCCACGGTTACCCGGAATGGGTGGGTGGTGTGCCCTGCGATGTCAATAAAGGTGGAGTGCAGGATCTGGGTTAGGTCCTTCACGATCTCCTCAGTTGGGGTCAGAACTGCGATTGCTTTGCTGGTGCACAGGTATGGCATCAGCGTGAAACGTTGCATTTTGAAAGATTGTATTTTGCTGTATATGGCGAGACCATCTTTCAGGTGTTGCTCCAAAATGTCACGTTTTACCGTAGTAGGCAAAAAGTAAAACGTGAGGAAAATTTGGCTTGATTTTGTCCATCTGGTGCATTTAGTTTTGATGACCCGTTGCCCTTCAGGGAGGTTGACCACTATGCGCACCGCTGCAGCCTCATCTGCTGCTATTTTGCTTTCAAAACCTAGGTCCAGCCAACCGCGTGACATGGAGTGAGGTGCAACGTACACCGCGGTCAGGAAAATTTTGTGTACATCTTCACAAAATTTTTCCCATAGGGCCATTTTTTGGATGTCCAGATACACACGGACTCCGAATTCCACCGACAAAAGTGGCTGGGAATGTGGCGTATTGATGTACTGGTTGCATCGTGCTTGCCACGCGAGTATCTCCGGGGAAATTGTGACCGCCAGTTTTTTTAGATTTTTTTCTATTCCGCCGGATTCTCCGGGCGTTTTTGAACGTTAGAGGCCGCGGGCCTTCCGCCTGCTCCTCTTGCCTTGCTTGTCCAACTGCTCCCAGACATGGGTGCAGACTAATCCTCTATGAGATTATCAAACTAGATTTAGTCTTGAATTGAATGGGTTGCAAAAGTGTTTGCAACGAGAAAGAAAAGTTTAACTTTACCATTATCTTACGTTTTAATTTTATGGTTTCTTGGGTGAACCTATGTGTGGAACTCTTCAAGGAGGTCTGTAACAACGTTGGCCACTACAATATATCACAAGTAACTAAAGTTTCTAGTGCACCGTTGGGCCACCCCAGTCTCCTCCAGATCGAGGCACCCAAGCCACCTGGCACTGATCTACATTTGGTTATGAACTCTCCTTTGGGGTCCACCCAAGTTTTGTGTTTCTTGCATATCTTATACTGTATACTGCGTTGTACACCCTTGCCTTGGGTCCCTTCTGCACTGGCTCCATGCATGGTGCCCTGTTTACAATTCTCCTGACAGTTAGTTCCCTGGCGGTGTGTGTTTGCATCCTGCACCACCTCTCTGGGAATGAAAGAGTTACAGATACTCTCTTAATATTAGTTGACCAAACTTTTTATTTTACGTGCATCAGAATCATCCATGTGGGACTATCTCTATGTGTAAACTGGGTGCACTGGCCATTTGTCACTGCCACAATGGCGCTCACCTCAGTTTTCTCATTGGATTTTGTTTTGGTGCATCTTGGCATCATTCTTTCAAATACCAACTGGGAAGTGCTCACCCTTCCTGCTAATACCTGGTGGTCTCAGACTTTTCATGAGCCTGTTATTGCGATTCCCCATCTTTCTCCTGAGATTTACTTGGAATTCAACAAGCCTTGTCTTCCTCATGCCAAAAGCTTCTTTAAATGATAACAATTTGTCTGTTTCTCATCCACTTTCACGGGGAGTAGATTTGCTATATTGGCTGTCTCCAGATGCGGCCAACTGTGTTTTTGCAGTGTTCCGTGCACATCTGCTTTTGTGGCAATCAGTGGAGGGTTTGGAGCATGTCTTGGAGCAATGTCATCCCAATGGAGCATCCATTCATCCCTTCTATGAGTTCTTTTCTTTGCTTCAAGCTGGTTGTCCAGTGAAAATATATTTAAATTTATTTTGAAATAAATCCCAGGCCTTACCATTGCATGATATCATTAATACATCATTTCTCCACTCTACCTTGGACCTCTCCATGAGAAACTCCCCAATTTGGAAGTCACCCCCTTCCAACTTTGACCATATCATTGAAGCTCTTTGGGGAAGTTTCCCCACCCCAACCTGAAGGGCCAGGTAATTTGGCCATCATGGTTTCACCCGGATGGCCCCTATAAATATGGGTCTCAAAAAGTTGTGCACCCCTCAAAATGAAGGAATCTTATCTTTCTAAACCTTTGAGTCCCGCTGAATTCATAGCCAAACAGGGGTCTAGCCCTGAGTCTAGATTAAATGCTTCAGACTTTTCTGCCAAGATGATGTCACCTGCAGTAGCCCCCTATAAATTCTGCGTCCATAACTAGTGGTATTCCTTAAATTGTGAAGAGCTCTCCACTAATTCCCTCCCCATTTTGGTGGAAGTCGAGAGTCTGGGAGCATCTAGACCTGAACTAAACCATAAACAGATCAATAATAATGGGTTTTCTTCACACTGCGTTTCCGCGGTGCAAGCCAAAGAATCTATTAAGGGCTTGAGGATGATGGGCATGGTTAACGAAGCACACCAGACCCTCAGAGCAGGTATGGGGTCACTGGAGCCTGAAAACGCGTTTTATAATGCAAAGGTATAGCACAAAATGAGCCGTTTATTAGCTCTTATGGCTTGGACGAGGACCCTATTTCTGTATATCAAATTACCCTGAGAACCCTCATTTGGCCCCTACCATGATCCGCAGCACTCAGGAGGTGGAAAAAGACTTCGTTTCAAATATGATAAGGTGTATGCACTTGCATAAGATATGGTGGGATATATGGCCTCAGTAGTAAGAGTGGCCAACTATCCATCCCTATTTTATGATTCAAAGACATAACCTGAAGGCTTGTCTAAGCCAGAGGAAGAATTTTTGGGCGAGGTGTTGGCGTTTTCTGCTTTTAATAAAGCCCATTTTGGATACTTTTTGTGACCGCTACCCTTTCATTCCCTTTAGGAAAAATCAGCACAACTATTTTGGTGGATACAGGAGCCTCTAAAATTTTATTAACCAAGACCTTGCAGACTACCTTGAGATGCGTTACTTGCCAGGTGGTATGGTTGGAGGAGGGACTTCTCAAGGTATTCCTACGCTGAAAATTATGGGGTCAGTGGACTATCTTGTGGGCACCTATCATTTGTCCAACCACTTCCAAACTATCAAAAACCTCATGTGCCTCATTATTTTGGGTGTATAGTGGTGGAGAAAGGTTGACGTCAGGACTAACTTGAACAAAAACAACCTATCCTTGTCTTTGATAAATGGTCACAAGTTGGTTGTTCCTTTGGCTGATGCCAACTTTAAGGGCAAATTGCCCCACTGGCCCAATATTCACACTCTTAGTCTTGCCCCATTGCAGAAGCCCTCTGTGGAGGTTCCCTTACCTTCCTGTTTGGAGAGGTTGAAATCTTCGTTTGATTCAGTGTCAGAGAATGCACTAACAGAACACTCAGAGTTTGATTGCAAGTTTAAGCTCAATTTGGATCTGGTGCATATATCTTTCTCAATTTACCATTAACTGTACGGGAGAAAGCGGCTTTAGATGTATGGGTTAAGGAGCAGTTGGTCAAAGGTGCTATTTTTCAGCGAACCTCCCCTGCGTGTTCCACACTTCTCTTTGTTGAGAAGGCAGATGGTACCCTATGCCAATGCGTGGACTATGGGAATCTTAACAACGTTACTGTACCAGACTTACATCCCATCCTCTTGGACTCACAGATTGCATGCTATGCGGAGAAGTCAAGAGTCTTCTTTAAGCTGAATTGTTTAAATGCATTCAATCAGATCCGTATCAAGAAGGGCCAGGAGTGGCTAACCGCATTCTGAGCCAAAAAGGAATATTTCAATTTTGGGTTATGCCTTTGGGCTTATGAATGCCCCTGCTATATTTCAACGTCATAATGATGCGACTTTGGGGGACCTGTTGGGGGTATGCGTGGTAGTCTACATGGATGATATTTTGGTATTCTCCCCTGAAAATGAGTCCCATGCAGTACACCTTAGGCAGGTGGTAGAGCGTTTGAGGGACGCCAACCTTACGCTGAAAATCAGTAAGTGAGTTCTTTAAGTCCCAGGTAACCTTTATGGGCAACGTTGTGTTTGACCAAGAGCACATGATAACTTTTTACAAGGAGAAGGCAATTCGTGAGTGGCCCACTCCAACCTCAATTAAGAAATTAAGGAGCTTTTTGGGGACGTGTACGTTCCTTAAGAAGTTCACACAAATCTTTCTGAAGTTGCAAAGCCTTTGTAAAAGGCAAGTAGGGTATAATTACTAAAGTGGCCCCCTTTTTGGAGGATGCTTTTTAAGCTGTAAAGTGTAAGTTGCTGTCTACCTCCATTATTCACCATGTCGACCCCAATAAAGAGTTCATTGTTGCTTCAGATGCCTCCAACTTTGCCATTGCGGCGGCCTTATTACAAGTAGGCGAAGATGGAATAGAGCATCCAGTGGGGTATTTTCTAGAAAGATGTCCCTTCCAGAGTTAAACTACGCTGTATATGATAAAGAGTTATTAGCAGTGGTTGAGGCGCTAACCTATTGGCATCATCATTTACATGGCTCTTATCAACCCTTCCACGTACATATAGATCACCATGCCTTACTGTAAAACCGCGCACCTCATGTCTTAATTTCATGGCAGACATGCTGGCATGAGACCCTTGCCAAATTTGCATTTTCTTATGAGTTTACAAAGGGCAAGGAGAATGGTTTGGCGGATGCTTTTAGCCATGACCCTGCACTAGCTCCCAATCCTAAGGAGGTTGAGGTGCATATACCAATCTAATGATTCCACCGGGTAAGATTGTGTCTCAACATTCCTCTCACTTGTCCAGTAGGCCTGCGCTCGCTCCTCTAGAAATTGCGGAGGAATCTGGTATGTCCAGGAAGGTTCTCCTTTCCCAGCCTTTGTAAGCAGAATATACAATGGTCCTTGCAAAGAGCGTATTGAAACAAGAGGATATAACCAGAGGTTACCGCATAAAGGATGTTATATGTGGTTTCAGGGGCGCCTATGGGTTCCAGATGGACCACTTCACCTGGAATTCATCTAGGACCATCATGAAGGGATCACCATTGGTCATCCTGGGAAGGCGAAGCCCTGGAGCTTATTTACCACACATACAATTGGAAGTGACTAGCCGCTCAGGTGAGCAGATATTGTAAATAGTGCTTAGTCTGCAACCAAATGAAACTGAACCGCCAGGCTTTAGCATGGTTATTAGTATCAGTTCCAAAGGCTGATGGGCCTTGGACTTCCCTATCGGTTGATTTTATTGTTGAATTGCCTGTATCAGATGGCTATGATGCTATCATGGTGGTGGTGGACTGGTTTACAAAGTTTGCCCACTTTATCCCTTGCAGGACCACAGTTACCGCGGAGAAGATGGCAAAGTTGTTTGTTACTCATGTGTTCACTTTTCATGGAGTCCCTCAGGAATTATTAGTGATTGGGGCCCCAGTTCACCTCTGTCTTTTGGGAAAAGTTATGTAAAACTATGAAAATCTGTCCCTGCAATTCAACTGCCTATCATCCCCAATCAGATGGACATACAGAACGAGTGAACCAGTGCCTTGAACAGTTCTTGCATTGTTACACTGCCGCAGATCATTCAGATTGGGTTTTCCATCTTCCCATGGCCCAATTCAGTTATAACAAATCACAACATGCTTCAATTGGTTGTTCCCCCTTCTTCGTCAACCATTGCTTAAATCCCGCCTTCAACATGGATCCCCGCTGTGGATCTAAGGTGGAGGCGGTAAAAAACTTTGCAAAAATGATCAAGAAGATACACCAAAGGTTGAGCACGAATTTTAGATGCGGCCATGTAGGCTTACAAAGAGCAGGCTGATGATAAGAGACAGGTTGAGCCTGTATACAAGGAAGGAGATCTCATGATGCTGGATGCGAAAAACATCCCTATCAAGAAACCATGCAAAAAACTGGGACTAAAGAGGATTGGGCTATACCGCATTGTCAAAAAGTTGGGCCACGCCTCATACCAGTTGGATCTTCCCCCTCATTTCAAATTTTTTCAGTATTCCATGAAAACAAACTCAAGTTGTTTGAGGGCCCCCTCCAGAGACTCCCAAAGTATATCTCGTGGATGGGGCACCAGAATGGGAAGTGGAGGAGATTGTTGCCTCTCGTCAGGTAAGAAGAAGGCTCAAGTATCTTGTATCCTGGAAGGGCTTTGAAGCAGCGGAGATTAGTTGGGTTCCAGCGCAGGACTGTGCGCATGCCAAAGAGCTAATTGAAGAATTCCACAAGCGTTTTCCTGAGGCTGCAGGATCAAAGTCCAAGTTAGATGTAATGATATGAAGTTGGCCCCCACCCATAAAGACTTTTCCTTAGCATACGCCCCAGGAGGGGGTGGAGCCCTAGAAGGAGAAGAGGGTAATGTCATGGTTAAAAGACATGATAGTAGGCACCAACCCCAAGGATAAGGCTGGGAGGCAGGAGGTACAGAAGGTGAAACTTCAGGCCCTTCCTGACCCCAAGCACACCTTGTACCAACGCTGGGTACAAGCCAAGTATGACCAGGTTGGTACAAGTGAGGTGCAATATGCCCAGCCCCTTGTATTGGCTCAGGCGTTAAAATGTACGGGATAAACTTTATATAATGACAGTACTATTTTGGTTGATTGGGGAATGGGTGTTCAAAACCTGTTCCATTTACAAAAATTATGAACTCGGGTAGGTTACAACTTCAATTGATCCCTTAAGTGAAGTCATTTTGGTGTATACTACCTTTTCAGATAGGAGCATGTGTCTATTAGTGTATCAATGCTTGGGACCACTTTCGCAGACCCAGAATTACCCTGACGTTGTTTAAATATGTTTGTTTGTGACTAACGTTCCTCATTGGTCAACTTTTACAATATACTTTACCATTATCTAAAATTTTATATATGGTTCCTTGGGCGAACCTGTGTGGACCTCTTTGAGGAGGTCTCCAACAACGTTGGCCACTACATTTTATCACAAGTAACTAAAGTTTCTAGTGCATCGTTGAGCCACCCCAGTCCCCTTTAGATCGAGGCACCCAAGCCACTTGGCACTAATCTACATTTGGTTATGTACTCTCCTTTGGGGTCCACCCAAGTTATGTTGTTTCTTGACTATCTTATAATTTATACCGCATTGTACACCCTTGCCTTGGGACCCTTCTGCACCAGCTCCATGCACAGTACATGTTTTCCCATTCTTCTAATGGCTAGTTCCCTGGCGTTGTAGGTTTGCATCCTGCACCACCTCTCTGAGAACGAGAGAGTTACAGATACTCTCTTAACAAATTTGATAAGCTCAATAATTTCAGCTATGCAGATGATAATTTAGCCAATTTGATGATCATATGTTTTTTTTTAGTACTAGATGGTCCCATTGATGATCATATGTTTTGTCAAGCAGTTGGTGATTTTTGGTTGACTTGATAGATTCATTATTTTTAGTTTAAGCATATAGTAGGTATCTGATTAACTTAATAAGTTAATGGTCTTGCAATTATACGGCGGTTATTTAGATAGATTGATAGGCTTAATGGTTTTTTCTACATGAATGTGATTTAATCAATAAGATAAGTTCATTGGGTTTGACTAGATGGTGGTGTTGAACTGATCAATTATTTAGTTCAAATATAATAAGTTACATTTGATAGTGTACATTCATTGGTATCATTAAATTCTTAGGCAAAACTATTGGATGCATCAAAGTAACCAAAAAATCATGAAATGCTAAGGCAACATCATTAAACTTATCAAATCAACTAAATAACACCAAACTGAGCAAAACATTAAGAATAGTGCCCAACACAAAGGCATAGAATGGTGTTGCTGATCATCTTAGTCATTTGAGGTGGTCCAACCTAGGGATGATACCTCACTGACTGATGGGAATAGATGGGAAAATTGAAATCAAAGGGAAAGGATGAAAAACCTGGTAAACCTCCATGCGCGGCATTATGATTAGCCAGGATCTCTATGAATTAGCTTTCTATTTGCTACTTCAGTTTGAGAAATTAGTGTACAATCCAACTCAGTCATACATCATCTCCTACCCAAGTTCATGGGAAATGATATAGTGATTTACATTAAATCATATATGACTTTAGTTGAGATTTTAGTTTGACCAATCATAGGATATTGGCCCCATCCATAATACCCCTAATGCCCTATAGAACTCACCACTACCCTCATCCTGATTATCTGCGTCCTTTGGCAGGTTAATTCCTATCTGCACCCCATCAGATATTTTATAAGCATTTTACAGCCCAAATCCAAAAATTTATTGATTAACCATATGATCCAGACTTCCAGCGGATCAATCCATATCCATTCAATGACTGAATGTCCAGTTCTTTAAACCAGTTCCATCCGCAGCAATTATGAATTTCCAAAAATGAATTAGCTGAATCTGTCCTGAATATCTCTGTTTTCAAACCTAAGGATATACTGATGTTGGACAGACAATTACCAAGATGTGCTAAATGTTGGACAGACCACCAAAAAGATGTGCTAATGTTGGACAGATGACTGTAATGGAGCGTTCTGATAATAATAAGTTTGTCCTAAAAACTCAGGGTGAGTGACACTTAGAAAACCAGCCAGAATGCCTGCAGTACAGCCACCCAAATTGACAGATTAAACAGTAGTAAGGCAGCCACAAGCACCAATCACTGATTTCAAAATTGGTATCAATTGTTACAAAATGCCTGAAAGGCTGCTAAATATACAGATAAGTCTGATTTTTTAAATAACATTATATTGTAAATTCTAAAGGGTAAAAAAGGAAATAATGGAACAACAGCAGAAACTGTCAGGGTCAGCTGCTTTATAAGCTTAGCAACAAAATGGGGACACAAACAATGGCATTCACCATCAGGAATAATTTCACAATATTGATTATGTCAAAATAGCATCCAGAATCTTATGACGCTGGATCAATCCTGGCCTGGCCAACTGACTCATGCTCAAACTTTGCCACCAATCTTCCCCTCACACCACAATTTTACTGGGTGGATAAGCTTCACTTTGTCTGGTAGGTGACTGGGTACACCCATGGCCAGACCACATATGGCTGGTCACACTATTTTGGGAAGTAATTTACTTTGACTGTAACTATAAGAGTCAGGCTCAAAATTACTGAGTGACAAAGAGCTATAAAGGATGGGAATTTTCATGCCTGGAACCTCTTTATTAATTTTTTCTTTAGAAAAACTCAATTTAACTACATCAATGGAATTAAAAACTGCTTTAGAAAACCTTTTGAGGGGAGAATCGCTTTCAACCCTCTGTTGGCAGAGGTACTTGGCTGCTGCCACTTCCTCATACATACTTTTTTTTGCTGTACCAAATCATGAGTGGTTGGCATAGGGAAAAATAAAGTGACTTTTGAGGAATATTCCATCACTGTCAGGAAAATGGCAAAAGAAGTTTAGACTGGCCTGCCAGTCAGGATGCATAAGCATTCAAAAAGAAAGCCAAAAATCTAGTGGCATTGCCGCTCAAATGACGTTGTATGGTGTGGGAAATTGGGCAATAATGGCTCATTGATGTAAGATAAGCGTGAAAAGAAACCTGGTAATGAACCAAACAGAAACAACCCCAGACCCTGCGGAGCTTGCTTCAGGGGTTGCACTACTGGATTAACTACTTCAGGATCTTTAGTGGAAGGGTTCATCACCAAAGCAGAGACAAGGTGGCAGATCCTTTCTTGAAGGTGGATATGTGAGGCCACAGGATTCTGATATCCTGATAGCGGATAGCTTCTATAATGGGATTATATTCCCAGAAAAACCTTGCTTGATGAATAAAGTTGATGATGGTAGAAGCGATTGTGATCATCAATACGGGTATGGCCCATCCAGTGTAGGGGCCAACGGGCCACTAAGTTAGTGCCATCGGGACTTTGAAAGAGGAATTAAAGTGAACTAAAAATATTTGGGGTAATAGCGGGCATTTTATTTTAAAAGTAAGTAAAGAGAATCGACCAGCAATTTTCCCAGTGTGATGCAACTGATTAAATATGTTTTTATTTGGTAGTAGGTCAAAGCAGGGATTGGTGCCTCAAATTTGACCTAACCTAGCTTTTTTGGGGGAGGAAAAATAATTCTAATTTGAACTGACATTGAAGGATTTTGTGGCAGGCTTTGTCACTATCTGTTCATCTGAAAATGCCTGAACTGAGGCTCTACTGCATTTATATCTTTTAGCACAATGGCGTCTGGCCTGATGGGCAACGGGAATCCCCCAGGGCCACCCCACATAGGGGAAGTCCAAATGGGTTAGAAGTTGGTTTGGGATGACCAACCTGCCCATCTTCAGTCACTGGGGCGTTTGTTTGGCCAAATGAGTTATGTCAGGTACAAATCTCAATTCTTTAATCAGGGGTTTCGAATTATTAATGACAGTCCTTTATGGTGATACCTGCTCATTGGGGATTGTCCCTACCAATTTTGAAGGGAGTTTGGCATCAGTAAACATACTGTTTGATGACTCGATGTTGTCAGCAATCCTGCTCAATATTTTGATAGATGTCTCTTTTCAAATAACAATTTTTCGCCTGTTGGGCTTTAATCCAATTGATTTAGGACATTTCAGCTTTGATTCTGAGGATTTGGTGCCATTGCTTATATAAAGTCCCTCCCGCTCATGGGGAAGACAGTTAGCAATGATTTCGGCGCAGATTTTCTCAATTTGGCAAACTAGTTTGGTGGAGGCAAGCACAGGAAACAGGGGAGGAACCTTCAGAGGGAGCGCTGTTACCCAGCGCTCATTTACCACATGGGCAAGGTTGCTCTGGGTGAAGAGGGGTACAGCCACCCTCTTTGGAACCTTCTTAACTGGAAATGGGAAAATCGCCAGATCCATGAAAAGGGGATGTTCCCAGGACTTACATTACCTTTCCTTTTGCCAAAGGAGGGGCACCACTGCCAGAAAAATTGTGTGAGGGCTACATTTTTTGAGCCTTGGGTAACCTGATCGCCATCAAAGTTGCAACTTTTTTTTGGGGGATGGGGAGCATTGGGATGAGACTTATGAAACTCCTCAACCAGTTCCATGCAGTTCGCGCAAACATGGGCCTTGACCCAACTGTTCTCATAGGCTGGATAACCCTTCCAGTCAACGATATAATGAACTGACCTCCAAGATTTGTGGTACGCTAAAATGCTTTCCACCTTGGCCTCCTCCACATCCTCAATTATAATTGGCTCAGGGTCCATGGGGATAGTCCCCTTAAATGAGGACAGCTGTTATATGTGGAAGATGGGATGCTGTTTCCAGTGAGATGGCAACTTTAACCAGAAAGCACCATTGCAAAATCTTCCTCCAACAAAGCGGGGACCCAAACGCTTGCTTACAAACTTCTGGGAGGGGACCTGCATCTACAAATGGCATGTATCAAGCATGACAAAGAATCCACCACTATGTCATGGCTGGGAAGCCGCTTTCAATAAGCAAACTTCTTGTAGTCACCGATAGCTTTAGTGAGATGCTCCTTCATCAAGGACTGAGTAGACCAAATGTGCTCTGCATGAACCATGGCAGCTAGGACCTCTGGATGCAGGCAGGGACCAACTGAAAATGGGGGGTATACCCCAAAGTTGCTTCATAGGGAGAAAACTCCGTAGAGGCATGAGTTCCGTTATTATAGGCAAATTGAGAGAGAGGGAGGTCGTTGGCCCAGGTATCCTGTGCGGCTGCAGCATACCAATGCAAGTACTGTTCTAAGATTTGATTAACCTGCTCGATTTGTCCATCAGACTGGGGATGATACACTGTGGAACAGCAGGTTGTGATCTTTAAAAAAGGACAAAAGATCATTCCAGAACCACACTGTAAACTGGGAACCACGGTCACTGATGATCTCCTATGGGAGACCATACATAAAAACACATGGCACATGAAGAGATGAGCAGTTTCTTCTGACGAAATCATGGAAGAGCATGTAATAAATAGAAAAATTTTGTAAAATGATTGACCACCACCATTACCACCATAAACTCATTAGAACTGGAAAGTTCAACAATAAAGTCCATGGACACTGATGTCCATGGACCCTCCACCTGTTGTAAAAGATGAAGAAGACCATATTTTCCTGAATGATCTGAATTGGCCCACATGCAAGTAAAACAATCGGTGATCCAGGCTGGCACTTCTTTAAATAGGCCCGCCCAATTATAGATGTACTTAATCAAGCTAATACATTTCTTATTTCCTGGATGACAATCGTGGGAGGGTCATGATGTGCCTGAAACACCTTATCTCTAAGAAGAGGAGGGACCCACACCTGTGGCCAAAAATGAATAATGCCCTCCACAAGGAATATAGGGAATGTTTGTGGGTTGAAAGGGACAATTGAGTTAATAACTTCACCCCTTAGGGAAAGGTCATTTGAGCTTCTAAAAACCATGAAATAAGAGGAGCATCAGTTGATAAGTCTACTGATGAGACCATGGGAGGTACAATGAATAAGATTTGGGTGATGGGAATTATGGTGACCAGGTCCGCTTCATCTAATTATGTGGGGCAATGAGCTGGGTTACAACTAAGGAAATTGGGAAGCACGTTTAACACACCTTTCACAAACTCATATTTAAGATTGAAACTACAAAAATCATAATAGGTGCAAGCTTGCCCATGAGCCAACTTCTGTGGTTTGTTAATATACAGAAGGGCTTAGTGATCTGTACGTACTAACTCATGCTGAGCACCTTGTAACAGATACCTCCAATGAGTCAAGCCCATGCTACAGTTGCCAACTCCTTATTATAGATGGCCCAGGATTGTTCAGCAGAGGATAATTTTCGGGAAAAGTAAGCAACCATATGTTCTAAACTATCGTGCTCCTGGAACAGAACAGTCCTAACTGCAATGGATGAGGAATCAAATGCAACGATTACAGTTTGGAGGGGTCAGCGTGCTTTGGAACGGGGGAGGGGTGATAAGAACATCTCTTTAATTGAGTCAAACGACTGCTGGCACTTGGGTGTCAAACAAAAGGGAACACTCTTACTCATGAGGGGTTAAGCGGATCAGCTAACTGGGAAAGGGCTGAGAAAAATCTTTCAGAAAAATATTGATGCCCAAGAAACTTCTTAATTGTTTTTGGGTTGTTGGAGTTTGCCATTCATGGATGGCGTCCAACTTATTGGGGGAAATTGCATACCCATCTTTTAGGACAAGATTTACTAAAAAGGTAACTTTCTCCCTAAAAAACTCACATTTTGAAGGCTTGATGAACAAGCCCGCCTTGTGCAAAGCAGCCACTACTGCCTCCAAGTCTTTTGCATGTTGTTTGGGATAGGGAATTGAACAAAAAACTCATCAATATAAGCAACCACACAAGTAAATTGGAGGTCGCCCAGAACACTATTGATCATTCTTTAAAATGTGACTGGTGAATTCTTCACCCAAAGGGCATTACAAAAAATTGAAAATAACTCTCTTTGTTCAGATAGTGATAAGCCATTCTTGACCTTCCATCACCTGAATTTGGTTAAAGGCATTAACAAAGATCAAGCTCAGAGAACACACAAGGCTTGAAATCTCTTGACCAATAGTTTTCTCCAGGGGCAAAGGGTAGGGATTGTGCATTTTAATTTTATTCAGGTGGCCATAATCCATGCAGGGATGGAGGGAACCATCGGCCTTCTTAACAAAAACGATGGGTGAAGCAACTGGTGATGTATCTTTATATAACCACCCTTTCTTAAGCATATTATCTAACCAAGCGTTAATAGCAACCTCCTCCTCCATTATGTGTGGATATAAGGGGCAGTTAATATTCATCAACTGCACCATTGTTTAAAATCCTAAATAGAATTTAGTATGAGGGGAAGACAGTCCACCAATACAGAATCGAAGATACTCTGATAGCACATCAGTTCCTCAAGAACTATGATAGAAGGCCCGCAGGGGAAACGAGGGAAGTGATGGAGCTACAGCCTTGAGTTTTCATAAGAGTATCTACTAGAGGAAATTCCCCCTCCATTTGATCATTAGCAAATGACAACATATTAGACTCAAGGTGAATTCTAACATGTTGTTGGCGCCACCATCTAACCCCCAAGGTAACTGGAAACACCAAGTTTGGCATTGTAGAGAACTGATCACAAAAGCTAAGATGATAAAACAAAAATGTACCAGCCATTGGAATAGGTATGATGTCTGGGCCGCTGATGAAGCAACCATCACTGAAGGACCTATGTTCAGATCAAGCTTTAATTGTTGGGCTAGCTCTACACTCATATAATTACCCACTGCTCCGGTATCCACCAAAGCCTCAAAGCATATGTGGTGAGACCTGACACTAATCTTCATGGGTAATAGAAATAGGCAAAACTTTGTTTATTAGTAGATTTTGTCATCTCTGTTGTAACTGAAGAGATAGCTTGTAAATCAGGGTAAGGTCGGGGTCCTTTTCAGGAGTAAAGTTGGGAAGAGTAAGGGCTTGGGAACCATCCGCTTCAATCTGGACTTTTACTGATTCATTAATAGGTAAACCAGGATAACACAACTTAGGCGCGGGAATATTTGCTGACTCTGGGACCAGTACCAATACTGGTTCAACGTTAAGAACAGAATCTGAGTCATCGATGGGTAGTATAATCATATAATTTCCCACTTGAAAGTGGGGATCATGGTGAGAGAAGGCATTGATGGAGGTCACAGCCTTAAACGTTTGTTCCACTGTCCCCATAGGGGTGGACCAAACTTTGTAATGGGCAGAGGAAGAATCCAATACTGATCTAAAGATTGCTTGGAGCATATCATTAGAGAGCTCAAGCGTGGGGGCCTGTTCACAGAGAGTTGTGATTAAAGAGGCCAAGCTAGGGGCTTCGGCCATAGAGTAAAGCAATTGAAATAAGCAGTATGAATGTGACACAGTGGGTTTCAAAGCAGCCAATAATACTGCGACAAGTGAGGTAGAATCTCCCACATGTGCAGTGGAACACAGTCCTCGCACTTACTAACAGGAATCCCCTTCTACGGCATCCAAGAGGGCAACACCTTTTTGGGCGTTGGATAGTGCAGAGGCATTATTAAGGGCAATGACAGAATGCATTTTCACTTTAAAAAGAGCGTCAAGGACTTAATTAACAATATCTCAGGATGGAACACTTGGATTCCCTTCTTGAGAATGAGTTGAGGGAATAGTAGCTATCCTCGGGGCTCTGCTGCCATTAAGAAGTTTCTTCAAGGTATGCAAATGCTGCTCACAAAATCAGCGACTAACCAAACAATCAACAGAAAACAAACTACTGACTGCACATTCATTTGGTAATGGGTAACCACTACAGCACTCAACTTTAAGAGAAGGACGTAAATGGCAGAAAACAATGGTTGAGAGATTATATCAGGAAAACGGCAAAATAAGTTTAGACCAGACTGCCAGATGGGATGCGTATGCACCCAAAAAGTAAGCTAGAATGCCAGTGGCATTGGCACTAGAATGATGCTGTATGGTGTGGAAAATTGGGTGACAATGGCTCATTGATGTAGGATGAGCGTGAAAAGAAACCCAGTAATGAACCAAACAGAAACAACCCCAGACCCTGCGGACCTTGCTGCAGGGGGTTGCACTACTGTATTAACTACTTCAGGATCTCCAGTGGAAGGGTTCATCACCAAAGCAGAGACAAGGGGCAGATCCTTGCTTGAAGGTGAGATATGTGAGGCCACAGGATTCTGATATCCTGATAGAGGATAGCTTCAATAACAGGATTAAATTCCCAGAAGATTCTTACATGATGAATCCATTTGATAATTGTAGGAGCTATTGTGATCATCAAAACGGGTATGGCCCATCCAGTGTAAGGGCCAACGGGCCACTAAATTAGTGCCATCGGGACTTTGGAAGAGGAATTGAAGTGAACTAAAAATATTTGGGGTACTAGTGGGAATTTTATTGGCAAGTGATAAAGAGAATTGACCAACAATTTTTTACAGTGTGATGCAACTAATTAATAATGTTTGATTTTGTAGTGGTTTAAAGCAGGGATCGGTGCCTAAAATTTGACCTAACCCAGCTAATTTTTTGGAGGAGTGGAAAAATAACCTTAATTTGAACTGACATCAAAGGATTTTATGGCAGGCTGAGTCACTATCTGTTCGTCTGCAAATGCCTGAACTGAGGCTCTACTGCATTTATATCTTTTAGTGTGACAGTGTCTAGCCTGATGGGCAATGGGAATCCCCCAGGCAACCCCACATAGGGGCAGTCCCAATGGGTCAGAAATGGGTTTTGATGACCAACCTGCCCATGCCTGGTTTCTGGGGAGTTCATTTGGCTAAATGAGTTACGTTGGGCATAAATCCCAATTCTTGAAATAGAAATTTTGAATTATTGGCGACAGTCCCTATAGTGATACCTGCTTATTGGGGATTGTCCCCAACAATATTGAGGGGAGTTTGGCATTGGCGATTGTACTTCTCAATGATCGATATCATCATTGATTCCACCCAATAATTTGATAGTTGCCTCTTTTTGAATGTTAGTTTATTGCCTATTGGACTTTATTTCTGTTAATTTTGGACATTTTGGCTTTGATTCTGAGGATTTGGTGCCATCAATCTTATAAAGTCCCTCCTGCTCACGGGGAAGACAGTTACCAATAATTCTGGTGCAGATTTCCTCAATTTGGTGAACTAGTTCAGCGGAGGCAAGCACAGGAACTGGGGAGAAATCTTCGGAGGGAGCGCTGTTACCTGCACTCATCTACCACATGGGCAAAGTTGCTCTGGGTGAAGAGGGGTACAGCCACCCTCTTTGGAACCTTCTTATTTGGAATTGGGAAAATTGCCAGTTCCACACAAAAGGACCTTCCCCCGGACTTACAATCACCCACCCCTCATCTACCACATAGGATAAATCAGCCCAGGGTGACAAGGGAGATGGCCACTGGCTTTTCCCTTCTTGATTTTAAATGAGAATATCTTCTAATTTAGCGCAAGTGTTGCTCCCCCAGACTTACAGTATCATTTTTTTCAGGTTGGGGGAAACCCCCACTGGGAACTTGGCCATTGTAACATTCTTGTGAACTTTAAGAAGTTTGATAACCAAGATGGAGGCAACCTTCTGGGGAGGTCAGGGAGCGTCTGGGTGTGCCTCATGAAAGGCTACCATCAAATCATGGCAATTTTCACAATTGCAAGCACTAACCCAGCTTTTTCATGTGAGGGAAATCCGTTCCACACCACCAAGTACTGCAATGAGTGACACGCGAAATCATCTGCCATGATAGCATCCACCTCTGTCTCCTCTGAGTCTTCAATCACCACTGGCTCATGATCCATGGGTGGTGTACCTTTTAATGGTAACAACTGGGAAGATTAAAAGTTGGAGTGCTTCTTCCAATGAGCAGCAGAGACAACCAAAAGGCCCCATTCCACAAATTTTTCAACCATGTGAGAACCTGAATGATTGCTCACAAACTTCCACGAGGGCACCTTCATATAAAGGTGGCACATATAGAGCATGATTGAGGAACCTACTGTGATCCCATGGGTAGGAAGATTTTTCCATTTTGAAAACCGCTTATAATCACTTATGGATTTGGTAAGATGCTCCTAGACCAGGGATTGAGTGCTACATATTTGTTGATTGTGTTCTGCCACAGCAGGGACCTCTGGGCGAAGGCATAGACCTGTGGGGATAAAGAGTTATATACTAATGTAACTTCATAAGGTGAAAACCCAGTAGATGCGTGGTAAGCATATATGTATGTAAACTGTGCCAATGTGGGGGTCATCCACCCAGGGTTCATATGCATCAGTTGAGTAACACTGGAGATACTGCTCAAGGATCTGGTTGGCCTGCTCCATTTGTTCACCAGACTGAGGATGGTATGTGGTGGAATGGCTTAGCTTAAATTTCAGGATAGCTGGGGGGCTTACCAAAAGTGCGCCATAATTATGGTCCCCAGTCGCTCAAAGTTTCCTGCAGCAACTTAAAGAATGAGAAGAAATGCCACAAAAAATCTGGGTGGTTTCCTCAGAGGTAACAGTGATAAACATGGGATATACAAGAAAAACTTAGTGAAGCAGTCTACAGCCACCATGATTGCATTAAACCAATTAGGGAAGGGAAACTAAGCAATAAAATGACAGATACTGAAGTCCATGGACCCTCAGCCTGATGCAGGGGATAAAGAAGGTCACTATAACTGTATTGATAAGATTTCACCCTACGCACATGTGATGCAACTTACAATCCATGCTGATATATCCTTGGATATTCCCAGTCAGTTTTATGTTTGTTCCACTAAGTTGAGGCTTTTTATTACCTTAGAGACCCACTGACGGAGGGTCATGTTGGATCTGGATCACCTCATCACGAAGTTGGGGTAGAACTCAAACTCAGGATTTAAACAAAATTGTTCCCTCCACAAATGAATAATGATTACAAAGATGTGCTGGGAGCACAGTTGGTCAATTAGCTCCAATCCCTCTATGCATGCCGTCTGACTCACTGTACCTGAACAACCAACAGAACCTTCAAGCCTCACTCAGCTACCAAAATTGCAAAAGGTGCAATGGCAAAATTTTTAGCCAGCGGAATTACTGTGGTGAGCTCCTGTCTTTCTTACTCCATTGGACTCAAAGCTGGGTTCTGACTCAACAAATCAGGGAGAGCATTCAGGGGACTTTAAATGTTCATACTTAAACTGAAGCTGCAGAGGTCTGATATTTAAAGGCCTGGCGATGCAACAGCTACTTCAGTTTATGGAAGTACATGAGGGTCTGATGGTCCGTTTACACAGTCATTTCATGTCATGCGCCCTGAAGGAGGTTCCACCAATGCATAAGTGACCATGCAATGGCAGCCAAATACTTATTGTAAATAGCTCAGGATTTTTCAGATGAAGCAAATTCATGTAGAAATAAGTGACTGGATGCTCCATACTATCCTGATCCTAAAGCAACACTGCCTCCACAGCAGCTGATGACACATTGCATGCGACAATATAAGGATTAATGGATTCAGTGAGATTGTGAATGGGCTGTGCCATGGAAACCTCCTTGATGGCATCAAACGCCCGTTATCATTCTGACATCCGCTGGAATGGAACGTTCTTTCCTGTTAAGAGATTCAGTGGCGCAGCCAGCTGCGAGAGGGCAGGAGAGAATTTCTTTAAAAATATGATAGTGCTCAGGAAACTCTTAACTGCTTCTGGGTGTGGGGTGGGCCACAAGATGATAGCCTTAAGCTTGTTGGTAGGAATCATGTAACCATCCTTCAGGACCAAGTTACCGTGGAAGGTAACCTCATACCTGAAGATCTTACACCTAAAAGGCTTCACATAAAGGTCAGACTTGTGCAATGCAGAAAACTCTGCCTCCAGGTCCTTCTCGTGCTGCTTGGGAGTGGAGGAATGCACAGGTTTTCTAATATACTCCACTGCACAGGTGAGCCAAAGGTCACCAAGAACATCATCTATCATTTGCTGGAATGTGGCCAGGACATTTTTAAAGCCAAAAGGCATCACACAGAATTAGAACATAACTCTCTGAGTATTTACCGCCATAAGAATATTCTGACCTTCCATCACCCAAATCAGAAGAATGCATTATATGAGATTAAGATTTAAAAACACCCAGGATTTTGCAATTTTCTGGCTAATCATCTGCTTGAGGGGAAGGGGCTAGGGATCATGAATGGTTATAAATTTTATTTGGGGAAGTCCAACCATGAGATGGACACTTCCAATATGTAATGCGAATCAAGTACTAATAAAAGCTAGAGGCTCCCCCCAGAGAAGTTAATGCTATCTCCTGTTGCCAGCGGGAACTCCAATTAAAGTAAGAGGGGTATTGTGAGTAGAGGCTTGCACTACTATTGAGCACGTATGAAGGAAAGGCTCTGAAGTGATGAACCATACTGGAAACCAGGATGTGACCAACTGTCGCTGATGGGATGGCAGCTAACCATAAGCCCATGATTGAAAGTGGTACATAAGATGCAACTGGAATCAGAGTACAGCTTCCTGAAGGGTGGGAGTGGAGCCTTAGATGGCATACAAGACAACCGTGTGGATAGTCCATATAGCAATTGCAAGCACCAAGGCATGTAGGGAAGGTTGTATAGGGGAATTCAAGGACAAAACAAAGATGTTTCTAGAGAGGCTGAAGGTCTGCGTTTGCTCCTGGCAAAAGAGATGCTAACCTCGTGCCAGATCGCCTTTGATGGCGGGCACTCTTCCAGGAGGTGGACCAAAGTCCCATATTGGTCACACACAACACATGAGGAGTGTGATGCATTGGATTGCTCGGCCGTATAGTATACCCATTTCAAGCAGCGCCACACATGGGAACAAACATGTGGCTGCAAAAGAAGGTGATGGGTTTACTTTCATATTTATTTCTGGGTTTCTAGGGAGCCTGAAATGTCCAACATGTTCAGATATTCCACTCTGTTCATGGTAGGGGACCTCCTGGGTTTCAAACTATTAATAACATGTTGGCCATGTAATTCCTATGTGAATTGGGGAGTAGGGCGACTCCTTTGGATGGTGTGCTCACTGATGCTAATTCTCCACTCAGCGCTCCACATGAAGAAAAGAATTCGTTTGAAGTGGAGTGACGTCCCATGCAGGCCTGCAGCAGAGGGATGCGAGGCAAAATAATTTAACAGAGAATGGGGGATGGGTAGGATTACTGAGGCACAGGGCGCAGGAAAAGTTGGAGCAAGCCGTGCGTGACCAGTGTTGGGCTTGGAATGTGGGGTTGGTGACTTCAGTGATCCAAGTGCCAAGTAATTTTGGCGGCATGGGCCTCAAAGTTGAGCAGGCCATACCACCACTTAGGTGAGGGCCAAACATAACATCCAGGCGCACTAGCGTTTGGGAGGCCTAACCAGAGCCATCATAGCAGGAGGGCGTATAAAGAGGTGAAGAAAGATGGTGAAAAGGCGATAGCATGGTCCACAAATTAAACTTTAGATAGGAGCATAGAGTTGGCCAGCACAACCCTGCCTTGGAGGGTAGTTTGGTGGGCTCTGAGGGAGGCGATGCGTTTAGTGACATTGTCCATAATATGGTGTTCCCACCAATGAGGCGTACCCTCCCGCCCCCAGCCACACAGCCAAATGGCGTACCATACCAACAGTGGGTCTTAGCATGAAAGGGAGCACAAGTGGGGCGGTAAGGGGTATCAGGGCAAGAGAACCCGTGAACTAGCCGCTGAAGCAGGTAGGAAATGGGGTGCTGGTGACCAGCGGGCTTGGAACTGACCATGGAGAATTAATTCAGTTTTAGAGGCGTTAAGTGCAGCGCTATTTACCCTGGAGTAATCCTGGATAGTAGCCTCAAGCGCGCATGCATCTTTGGTCGTTAGACAACCCAACCACGCAATCATCAGCAAATGTCAGAATCTTAACAGGTGCTTGGCCTTACACATGGACCCCAGTAAGGCAGCATTCACATTGCGTAAAATTGGGTCGATGCTGAAGTTATATAAGAGTGGGCTCAAAGGGTCCCCTTGGCGAAGGCCCATTTGAGGGCGAAATACGTCAGTGAGGAAGCCAGGGCCACGCAGTCATTGTGGCAGATTCCGTGAGCAACATCACCCAATGTATGAACCAATGGGGGAGGTGGAACTTGTGGTGGCAGGCTTTGAGGTAATCCTAGTTGACTCTATCAAGACTTCTGCTGATCTAAAAAAACAAGTGTCCCAATAGTCGTAGATTGGCAGACGTTGGCTACAGTGTGAATGTTGTCCCATATATACCGCTTAGGAATGAAACCAAATTTCTCAGAGGAGATTATATCAGAGGCAACTTTCCTTAGGTTGTTGGCCATAACTTTAGTAGATAACTTAGTATCTGTGTTAGTAAGTGAAATGGGGCGCTAGTTGGCCAAGTCCAGCTTATCCCCTTTCTTAAACAGCGTTATATTGTACGCCTCCTGGCCCACAGGAAGGAGGTGCGTTTCCACCAAACATAGGTTCATGAGGATAGCAACAAAGAGGAGAAATAGTTAAAACTACCTCATAGAACTCATAAATAATCTCATCTGAACCTAGAAATTTCCTGTGCAGTGCACCTCAAACGGCATACTATAGTTTGTACTAAGAAGTTAAATTCATCAACTCCAGATAATGGGAAATAGTGAGATATGTGCGCTTTTGAGAAATTCTTCAACTTCAGCAAGTTCAACTGAATTGGATTGATACAATTTGAGTAATAATTTTGAACTTCAATAACCACTTTATCCGGAGTCTCTGCAATGGAGTGGTCTGGCCGCCTCACCTGTGTGCAAGCCAAGCTATGTCGTGGTGTGAAGAATTTTTTGGAAAAAATAGTTGGAGCACGTGTCACCCGCCTTTATATATTTTGCTTTGTACTGTACACAAACGTGATGTTTGTGTTGTCTTACCAATGTGTTAATGCGAGTGAATACTTCTGCCCACTTACAACCCCAAACTGGGCTGTATCCTGCAGCAGGGACGTTAGACTGCAGGTGGTCCACCTCTGCAAGCGTGCGCATAATGACCACCAAAGCAGCCTGAGAGTGACGCAATGAAAGGTGGCAGGCCTGGTGGATTATGATTGCTTTGAAAGTTGACTAGGTAGTAAGTTATTCTGAAAAGAACGGTGTGTTAAACTCTGGTGCCAAAGTTTTGGTGTCCACCCAAGAGGAAAACCTAGGTGACGTGATCACAGCTGGATGAAGTTTACACCACTTTTGCGCCTGTGCCGCTGGGTGTGACAAAGAGAAGGAAATTGACACAAACCTATGGTTGGAGAAACTGATTTTTTGTCATTGTAAAGTGTTCAATCTGATACTGATAGTTCAACAGTGTAAGAATAAGGTCAATGCGTGACATAGACATCAGCTGACTGTTGTGCACATGGGTATGGGACATGTTAGGGAGTAGCGGTGCATGTTTAGGTAGGGTATCAAACAGCCCCAAAGTGGCTTTAAGAACACAAAGCTCGATGTGCCCCTGCAGGGGGCAGGCGTTGAAGGCCAGAAGTTGATGGCTGGGCTGGCCCATCAGTTCAGATCTCTCACCACAAACAGATCAGGAGGAAGTGGGAGGGAAGTAACGGCTGAGAGAAATTCCTGGTGAGTCCACACAATAGTTAGGGCATAAATATTAATGATAGCTTGCACTTTGTTATCCCACAAAAAGGACTCAGCATTCACACGGGCTTTGAGGTAAGAATTTTTAGAGATAAATTTAAAAATTATGGGTCACGCATATAAGCACCCCACAGTGCAGCGACCAAAAATAAAGGGAGGGGAGGAGCATGGTTGCCCATGTTTCCTTAGCACCGTGTGGACAGTGGATTTCCTGAATGGCCAGGATGTCCACAGGTAAATTATTTTTTTTATAAAAAGCTCAGTTTCCTAGCATGGAATGGCGAGACCTTGAGTCCAGTGATGTTCAACGTCCCTATTGTGAAGGCTACCCCCATCACACCTTAGTTGAAATGGGAAGGGCCTCCTTGACCTTCCAGTTCTGCTTGATCAGCAAAACCTTTATGCAATTGAAGTCTTGGCCCTGTTTATGAGGGTTTGAGGGAATCCTTCAAACCAGGGGTTTTATTTACATTTTTGGAGTTTTCTTTGAGACTTAGCTCAAAGGTTTTAAAACAGTGTGCTCCTGTGGTGCATCATTGGAGGTCAAAAAAATTTGAGAGGGAAATGGGTGGTAGAATCAGTTTTAATTGAGGCTTGGTAATTTTATTGGGTAAATCTGACTCACCCATTGTTCCTCAGGTTGGTTGTTCCAATCTTATTGGTGATTGGATTCATAAGCCTCAGCACCAAATGACTTGATGTTATCATGGGCATGGGCAGGCAGGATCACGGATGTGGCCATGGCCGCAGCCTTGGCTGCTGCTCTGTGGGACCTCTTGGTTTTTTTGCAATCTTCTGGGGACACTGGTTTGACCTGAATGTAACACCCCTGCGCGCCCCATGGGAAGGGGCGTCAGTGTCTATAGCCAGTTCATAGTGGGTGTCTGCACTTCACATTGCATCTGGGAGAATTTCATTTTGTGTGATGCCCTCCTTGGCGGGGCAGGTGTGGGCCATGTGGCCAAAAGAATGACAAAAGGTTTAGATAGGGGGTGCGCTATCCACTGTGATGTGGAACGGGCAGGACTTCCCGTCAACAAACACAAAAGTGGTGTGTGGAATTTGAGTCAGATCTTCTGCAATGAGTGTGGACAGGGTGATCACAGCAATCGCTTTGCACGTTCACAGGTCCAGCAAGAGTGTAAAGCATTGCATTTTAAAGGAGTGAATTTCCCCATAGCTTTTAAGCTCATCCTTGAGGTGGAGCTCCAGCACTGTGCACTTTTATCGTTGTGAGGAGAAAGTTGAAAGTTGCAAAAGTTTGGTTTGACATGATCCACCAAGTTAGCTTTGTCTTGACTACCCATTGACCATCTGGGAGGTCTACCACCTCACGCATCTGTGCATCTTTGTCCGCTGCTTGTTTATTATAAAACATGAGATTACCCAATTGCAGGTCATAGAGTGTGGTGCTATGTATACTGCAGCTGGGAAATGTTCATGAACATCTAAAAAGAACTTTTCCAAAAGCGCCATTTTGATTAATATTCAGGAAAGCTCAAACCCCATGATCCACTGATGACAGGAGTTTGGAATGCGGAGTATTGATGAACTAGCTATATTTCGCTTACCAGGCTATAATCTCTGGGGAAATATTCACTGCCACTTTTTTTATTTCTTATCTAGGCCTTTGGTGTCGCTGGGGCGTTTATAAACTTTGGATGGTGCAGTGCCAAATCCTGTGCCCTTTACTTTTCTATACCAACTGCCACTTGACTTTGGGTGCACAGTAATATCTTTGAAGAGATTATCAAACTTACTAGTCTTGAATTATATTTATTTCAAATAGTGATTGCAACAAGAGAGAAAAATTTAGGGATCATGAATGGTGATATTATATAATTTTTATAGTCAACAAAGAATGCAAAGTACTGTCAGCCTTCTGAGCGAAAAATATGGGTGATGTCAAGAGAGTGTCTGTAACCCTCTCATACCCAGCAAGGTGATGTGGGATGCAAACCCACATTGCTAGGAAACTAACCGTTAGGAGAATGGGAAAGAAGGCACCTTAAATGGTGCCTGTGCAAAAGGTACCCCATGCAAGGGTGTAGAGCGCAACATATAGTACCAGGTAAGTGAGAAACATAACAGCTTGAGTGGACCCCAGAGGGGAGTCCATAATCAAATGTAACTTGGCGTCAGGGGGCTTGGGTGCCTCGGTCTGGAGGGGACCTGGGTGGCCCAAGGGAGCACCGGGGATTTTGGTAAATTGCAACAAAAGCTAGTGGCCCACATAGTTGGAGACCTCCATGAAGAGGTCTGCCACCAAGTTCGCCCAAGGAACCATGAGTAAAATGTAAAATAACGGGTAATTTTATTTAAGAAAAGTCAACCAATGAGGAATGTTGTTCACAAAAAATGTATTTAAAGTGGGGTGAGGAAATTAAGGTTCTGTGGAAGTGCGCTCAAGCCTTGACGCTCCAATAAACAGATGCTTCCATCCATTTTTGTAAAACACACTGAAGGTTCCTTCACTCAATTAATCAATTGAAGCCATATTTAACCAAACTTAAAATTTCAAAGTTTGAATGGGATTCGAACCCTTGCTTTCCAATTAACTGAATTGAACCATCTCTTTTTGTAACATAAATCGTTCATTTCAGAGCCTGGGCCGAGATAAGAGGCTGGGCGTTTTGCACCCCATTAGTATCAACCTGGGCATGCTTGGCTTGCACCCAGCGTTGATCTAAGGTGTGTTTCAGGTCAGAAAGAGCCTAAAGTTTCACCTTCTGGGCCTCCTGTCGCCCGGCCTTATCTTTAGCATCAGTTCCCACTATTAAGTCATCCAACCATGACAGGTGATGCAATGGGAGACAATTCCTTGAATACCCAACCTTTTGCGAGAATTTCATCCAATTACACCTCCAGGGCCTTGTCCTACTGTTTGGTATATGGGTAGAAGAGGCAGTTAATTTTAATTACATTTACTGTCAAGCAGAAGGCCAGATCATACTTGAGTGGGAAAAAGAAAGTTGGCCTATTTCATATTGTTAAGTTTTGGAACTGGGCTAAGCTATAAGGAAATCCGCCAACAGTGCTGTGAGGGAAGGAGCCAAAACAATTGATCCCACTGCTCCAGCAGGGGAAAAACATTGATATATAAAAACTTGTTACGCACATGCAGAGTTGTGAATGACAAGATGATGGGCTTTATAGCAATACTCACATGTTGCCGCCGCCACCACCCAACCCCAAGGATAATGGGAAATAACAAGTCTGGCAAAGCAGTGAACCAAGCACAGTAACCATAACCATGTACTGATATAGGTATGTGCCGCCTCACCACATAACACATCATCGAGGCTGATTATGCATTCAATTTTAAGGACCCAAAGTCAAGATCTAAATCCAAATCCTGAGGAACTGCAAGCTCATGAGGTTCCTGGCTGCACCCATGTCCAGGAGGGCCTTCACAAATATTACATGAGAGACCAACTTGATTTGTACAGGTAACAGAAAGTACGCTTGATTGTGGTTCTTAGCCACCTTGCAAGATATAACTGGGGAAAAGAGGTATACACCTGACTGAATCCTGAAGCATCCACAGGAGAGGAAACCGTGGCAATGGCCACATGAGCCACATCCACTTCTGGTGGCTGTCCATTAGATAACAAAGGCACCAATGGATTCACATAATTATAATTCCCCCAAAGCATCCAGATCAACTGTTTAAATAATCTCCCCCAAAACAGAACAATGGACCGGGGAGTTGGGACATCTGCATGGGGACAAACAACACCCCACGCCTGTGAGCTATGCAAGCTGGTCCAATTTTAGAGAACAATAGGTCCCTAACCATTCATATGTGGTCAGGAAGAAAACCATATTGCTGTCAGTGTTATGCAATAATTCCTAATTGGGGCGGAAAGCTTTTGAGCAGAGAACAAATCATCTTCTTATGACTCAAAACCATCACAGAACCCTACCTATTGAGAAGGGTAGAGATGGACCAAAACTGAGGTTGCTCCATTATGTCATGGAGCGTGCTGTTAATAGTAAGACTGGCCTGGAACTCAGGGTGAGTGACCACCCAGAAAACCAGCTAGAATACCTTCTTTACAGCCATCCATATTAATGGATGAAACAGTAGTAAGGCAGCTGCAAGCACTGACCACTGATTTCCAAAATTGGTATCCATTGTCACAAAAGGACTGGTGTATTGCTAAGGTTCATGTATAATTTTTTTTAAAATCATTTTTGCCTGAATTTTAAAAGAAAAAGGGAAAAAGGGAGTGACAGCGGAACCTGTTGGTTTCCACTGCCTTATAAAGTTCTCCAAACAAAATGGAGACCCAAACAATGGCATTTACCTTTGGGAATAATTTGACAAATTTGATTAAGCTGAATTAGCATCCAAAAACTTTATGATGCCAGATCAATTCCAGCATGGCCAACCAAATCACGCTTGAACTTTGCCACCAACCTTCCCCTCCTGCCACAACTTGCTTCCAGATTGGCATCGCTTCATCTGGCAGGCGATTGAGTGTTTCAACAGCCAGACCACATATGGCTGGTCCCACTGAGTCAGGAAAGGGGTTTGTTGCACTCATACCTATTAGGGACTGGCTCACTGATTACTAGTAATAAAGAGCCACAGAAAATGGTAATCTCTACACTCAAAACAAATTAGTTAAAATTTTTCTCAGCGGAACTCCGTCTACCTACATTGGCGGAACTTGAACCGCTGGAGACAACCTTTCAAGGAGAATTATCAATGTCAACCCTCTGCTGGCAGAGGTTCCTGGCCGCCGCCACTTCCCCACACACCCTTATTCGCTGTACCAAAAATGAGTGGTTAGTATAGAGAAAAACAACGCGAACTTCAAGGGACACAACGTCACACTTTTCTCATTTACCACATAGGCTAAATTGCCCAAGGTGACAAGGGGAATGGCCGCTAGATTGTTCAATTCTTGTTTAAAACAGGAATTTCTCTCAATATAGACACAGGGGTTGATCCACCAGACTTACAATGACCAACAAGTTTAAGAACCAATATCCACATCCTATAAGTGAAACATAAGTAGGAAACATAAGAAGATTCTGGAGATTCAGGAAAAAGCTGACTAATTTGAGGTCTGGGCATAAATTGGAATGGCCTGGTATCGGAATAGGATAAACGCAATTATGCATATTCTGCTGGATATTCAGTGGTGGAAGTGCCCAATGATACTATACCGTATTTGGAAAATTTAATCTAATAAGGGCTTGTTTTATTTTAAGCTTAATGTTTTTTCATGGTATACTGTCTACATACAATAAAATATTTAAATGAAAATATACCTGTGCCTATCTAGCCCTTTTTCAGTCCCAATTGCAAAATTCTAATGCTCACTACAGGGGGCACTTTTACCAACACCATAGAAGAAACTAGGGAACCACAACATGAGTCAAGACCTCAATTGCTTTACTATTAGCTTTAGGGAGAAGTATCCATTTCAATCCATGGACGTAGTGGAGCCCTTCATAACCACTTCCACCTCAGTGCAAACAACAATGAGGCTGGTGCTACGGCTATAGAGTTTGTCTCTGTAGGGCCGCTTACCTCCCAGTTGTTAGAACTGATTGCCAATGTACCCCCAAACATGTCAAGGAGGTCATGGAATGTCTTCTCCGTGGATGTTGTTTCCATGTGAAGCTATCAATGAGGCCCACTTAGGTATGGTCAGAAGCTATAAGGATCAGGACTATCTATATGTAATCTGGTCTATTTCAGAAGAATGACAATGTCCGCCATAATCAAGAAGATTGATACCCAGAAACAATTGTCTAAGGATTACTTAATATCTATCCATTAATCCGCCAGACTTTGAAGATCCTTGCCTGACAGCACATTAAGACCAGCGGACTAGCCAAGTTTGCAGAGTCTCAAAGTTGGGACATACAGCTACTGGAGGATCAAGTGGACAGCACTTTTTTGAGAAGTCAAAGTAATCATTATTTCCAACTAATATCAGGTAGGCAAAGCCAACTGCTGCGTAGACAAACCTGTTAACCAACTAAATAACAACCTGACTCATATCATCAGCAAGATACTTAATCAGCGTGGAGCATCAACCCAATGCTGGCCAACGTAACTTATCACTATGTATAGGTTGAGGTTTACTGTGATCAGAAGTGGTGCAGCATACAGCTTCAAAGCCATCAATTAGGATGCCCAAACTCAGATGGGTCGCACCGTTGGGCAGTTTAATAAGAATTAGACTAGAAGCTCAATTAACTCTAAAGAATGGTTGTCAATCACAACCAGATTCAAGAACTTGAGAGGAGCACCAAAGCCAATCAAGGAAGGCTCCACGGCCTCAAAGAGTCTCTGAATGGAGCCATTTAATCTTCTAACCACCTATATATGGAGAATTTGGCTCACTAAAAATTTAGCATGAGCACATGGCGTGAGAATTGCACTTCTCACTAAAGGAAACGTTTCCCTGATAGCACACTTCGCTAACACTTAATTGAAAACGTCAGAGGTGGAGTAAATTCATGTATAATGAGCACCTATGCCTTTCTGGAAAACTAAAATAGTTTTGGAATGAGATCTGGGGAGATTCCTGTAGATTCTAGCAGGGCCCTTCCACCTGAAGACTGAAAAATTCATTACTAATGCATAAGAGTCTATTCTGATGGACTCAGATTCTAAAGGCAACAAAGTGCTCTCAGGGAAAATTATTTTGGTGGTTCTGACATTAATATCTTCCCCCAAAAGATTTAGACAAACTGCAATTCCAAAACCCCTATCCACGCCTCCCCTACTGTCCTAATCGGCCATAAGGAAACACCAACTCCCCAATACTGCCCAGTTAGCTGCGAAGAAACACCAGCTTGCCCTATGCCAACCGCTGATTTTTTGAACATAATTTTCTACACTTTGGGTTAAGGTTTGGAAGCATCAAATTTTCACCCACACCATGGCGCCTCAGCCAAACAGACAAAGACGTCAGTGGCTATAGGGTTAACATAACAACTTGCCAAAGTTTGACATGGGACACATACACAACTTCTTGTTGCTGTTTGAGAATGTTATGATAAAACGCAAGTAACAAGGCCTAATTTAGTGCTTTAATAAACTTGTTGAACCCAGAGAGCCCAGAACCGGTGATGCCCAATATTAGTGAAACTTTGCTGTCTTACCAGAACGTGAAGAACATCATTATAAAAGAATTTGGAGGAGAAGAGATGATTATGTTTTGGAAGACCATCTTCCTCAAAAATTTATTTAAGAAGAACAAACAAATCCTAGAGTTTGCAAAGAGATGCTATTTTGAGGCTCAGGTGCTGTATGGCGCAAAAGTCTTAAATAACTACGATGTACATATTGCCCTACTAAAAGCTTGTAAACCCTACAAAGAAATTTACCAGATTATGCCACCCATGTTGAACAATGACTATAATGTATCACAGATGGTGAACTATCACTGCCGCTGTGCTGCGACCTTTGATGCACCCAATAAAGAGTACTGCATTAACTGAGAGCCCTGAAGAAAGCCCATCCAGCAAGACATTGAAGAGAATCTCCCAATTACCACCATACTCAGAAGAACCAATATCTGCCATATCGCATGTAACCAATGCGGTGTAAAGTGGCACTACACTAGCCAGTGCAATGCCGAGGGCCACAAGCCTAAGGTCTTCATGTGTGGGCAATGGATACCAAATAATAAAGAAAAGCATAGGAGAGTAGAAACAGAAAATTCTATTTGTACTCAATCCCAACATATCCCTAGTTTAAACCACAACGTCCTAACGGCCTCACCTCCTCAATCTTTCATCACATATGCCATACTAGTGGTTACCACCTGCTCACGTCAAGATGACTAGATAGTCCAGGCAGCAGAGGTAGTATCAAAGACCTATGTACAACAGTTGGAACAGTCTGACTTACCAATTGCTTCTAGAAACATTTTAAAGTTAGAAGAGGCCAACGTGGCTATTCATCTCAAACAATTAAAGAAGACTAGTGTTGAATGGTTGACTGGATATAAATATTTGGTAATTATGAATCAAAAATATCCTAAGTATATCAGAACCTGGAATTTGTGGCCTAGCAATTCCACTTAATAATATATGACTATGATGACATGGGCAAGGGGGCTTTGTTGATTTAGTTGGACTTAAAATAGTAGCTGACTAAATAACCCAAGGCACATGGGCTTTGTTGGCCTATGTCAAGATTAGTTTTTTATGTCAATCAAGTTTCTCAATCAAATTAATTAATAATTAGCGGTACAAATCACCTTGGTATGTGCTGCTGATTGCTTGAGATGAGTATCAGTTAAGCTATTTTCAGATGCGTTAGAAACGCTGTCTTGAGAATATTTTCAAGTTTGAGAATGACTCTGAGACGTTTGGGATGGCTTGAGTTGAGTGGATTGTAGACCCTCAAACAAACTTGTTACTTTCTCTGGCCAAGTGCCATTAAAATTGAGGCGTCATGGGTAAGATGTGGTGAACATCGAACCCTATAAATTATCCCAAGTTCATACTAATAAAAATAATCAAATATCAATCATTGAATATTACTACAAAAACTATAGTTTGATTTAAAATTTTTTTGGTTAAAATTTTACATTCTATTAAGTTGAGAATTTACTTGGGATCAGGAAGATCAGGGCAGCGTGCCATTATCTAAGTAACGACAGAAGAATACAGCCTCAAGTGTGATTACTAAGGAGTTATATATTAACTATAGTCACCGTCTGGTCTGTTGTCTTCATATAATAGATGTTCAAAACTCTGCCTTACCGCATAAGAAGAACCAGCCATCCTTGTTTATTTGTGGAAGGTTGACCCTGGGACAAGCACTTCTGATATAGTGAGAAAACTATTGAATTTCTACAATTAAAGACACCCCAGAGGGTTCAAGGCCCCTCTTGTTGTCCCCAGGATCCCAAGATTAGGACGGTAGGGAAGTGGAGTTATGCTGGCTTATTCTTGGATGCAGCATGTGTGAAGGAAATGATTAACTTTTAAGAACCATATGGGGAACCATGTGTTGATTGTCCTTCTGTTATTGGGGGTCATATGTCCAAACAGCCATGCTTGGAAATATTATAATATATGGCTGTGGAAGCGATGAATGGCTTCTTGAATTGTGGCGCTGCTCCTGTGAATGATTCCAGTACCATTGTATGTATTGTCCATAGTGCTATTGCTAATATTAGCGCCCTGAGAGATGGGTGGATAGGAGAGTTCATGTTCATAGCAAACATGTTCCTTGCTAGGCTGAATGGATGTCCGTTTTCTTGGCGGAAAAGGCGCATGGCCTCTTTCCATACCGCCACTGATGTTGAGCATTGTCCTAAACGGTGAGCTAGGCTTCCATACTGACCACATATTGCACATGAGGTATGATTGGCGTTTGACCGTTCAGCAGTTCAGTATACTCTCCCCATGCACCTCCATACATGTGAGCTTATCCTGGGTTGGAGTAGAGGGTGATATGTGTATCTCTATACTTTTCTTTGGGTCTCCAGGTTGTAGGGTATGTCCATATGGTCCAGGTAATCTATCCTGGCTATGGTATTTGGGCTTTTGCTTATTACATTGTCTGTGACTATTTGATCATTGATCTTCTGTCTGTGAGTTAGCCTTGGGCGTCCTCAGCGACTGGTTTGGTCGTTTATGTGAATCCGCCATGTCGCTCTTCTCATGGTTAGGAGTATTCTTTTGAAATGTGCAGGAGTGCCATGTGATCCTGCAGCTGTGGGATGGGATGCCAGATACTTGATTAATGTGTTTGGGTGATCTGGATTTCTTAACTGTAGTGCACGTGTGAAGTTATATCTTGTTGTTCTGGCCCAGTGTGTATTTGGAAGAGCTGGGCTAGTCTCCTGAGCTATCCAGGATCCCAGTATATGGGTTGCTTGCTCTACGTAATTAGTAAGCCCAATACCTCCATTCCTTCTAGAGCCAAATAGGGTTTCAAGGCGTACAAGGGGGTTGTGGTTAGACCATAGCCATCCTTGTAATAGGGCGCGGACTGTGTTGAAGAAAGATGGTGAGAAAGCGATTGCATGGAACGTGAATCATATGATTGATAGAATCATAGAGTTGTCTACCATGACCCTTCCTGTTAGACCTGTTTGATGTCCATGTAAGGATGCAATGCATTTTGTTATTTTGTCTAGAAGTTGATTTTCCATCATGGAGTTAGCATAACCTCCTGCTTCCAACCATACTCCCAAGTGACAAACAGGGTTAGTTGTTGGATTGGTGATATATGGAAGTTTCAGTGAGGTCATTGCTAATTTTCGCCTCCTATGTCTGGTCAGGAGTCTTGATGTTGTACTAGCTTGTTAACCTGTGTAGATGGCATCCATTGGGTCTGATATTTCCCCAGGAGTATAATTTCCGTTTTCTCAGTGTTAAGTGATGCGTTACTTATGACTGAATAGTCTTGTACTATCTTCTCAATTCTGCAAGCATCCTGATTGTTGGATATGCCCACCACACAAACATCAGCGAAGGCCATCATTTTTACTGGTGGTTGGCTCTTCACGTTGATTCCTTTGAGCAGTGTGTTTGTATTTCGGATTAGGGGGTCTAGGCTAAAGTTGTATAGTAGAGGGCTTAAGGGGTCTCCTTGTTTGAGTCCTCTCTGTGGAAAGAATGAGTTAGTTAAGAAGCCTGCTCCACGTACAGTCATGGTTGCAGACTCTGTAAACAACGTTACCCAGTTTATAAATCTATTTGGAAGCTTGAATTTTTGAAGGCAGGCCCTAAGATAGGTCCAGTTCACCCTGTCATATGCCTTTTGTTGGTCTAAAAAGACAAGTGCTCCAGAGGTTTTGTACTGGCAGACATTTGCAACAGTGTAGATGTTATCCAATATGGATCTTCTTGGGACAAAACCATATTGTGGTGGGGATATCGCATCAGTTGCATTTTCTCCTAGTCGTTTATCCATAATCTTTGTGAAAAATCTTTTATCTGTGTTGGTTAGGGAAATTGAGCGCCAGTTGGATAGGTCTAATCTGTCTCCTTTCTTAAATAAAGTGACCGTGTAGGCTTCTTTGCCTCCAGGTAATAGGCATGTTTCCATAATACACTTGTTCATTGAAGCTAGAAGAATGTTAGAGATGTTAGTAAAATACGTTATATAAAATTCATAGAGAATCCCATCAGGTCCAGGGCATTTCCCTCTTGGTGTACCGCGTACTACTTCCCAAAATTTCTTGGCGATATTAGGTTAATTAAATTGTTATTTTGAACCTTTGTGTCAATATGTGCGCTTCTAAGGAATTTTTCGATGCTTTCTGGTCTGACCAATTCAGATTTATACAATTTTGTATAAAAACTGCGCACTTTGGTTGCGACTTCTTTGGGTGTTTCTGCTATGGATTTGTCCAGTCGATGGACCTGTGTAAAAGCGATCATATTTTTCCTGGCGTGGAATTGGCGGAAAAAGTAGCTAGAGCAAGTTTCTCCATCTCTTAAGTTTCTGCCTTTATATTAGAATCCAACTCAGTGTTGGTGTTCGTGGATCAGGATGTTTAGCTGAGCAGAAACATCCGCCCATTTGTGAACTCATCCAATGCTGTATCCCATTCTTGATACATTGTTTTTTAGATGGTCAATTTCAGCCATTGTGTGTTTGATAATGGCTGAAACTTCCCTGTGTCTTCTAGACAATGTATGTTTAATTTGCTGGGTGGCTGATTTTTTGAAGTTTTCCCAGGTGGTTATTGGGTCTGAGCAAAAAGGTGTTTGAAAATCCCAGGTTGAGGATATTCCTCCATCCAGTTTTATAATTCCAAGTCGGCTAAACTTTCTGGGCGTATTCTGCACCATCTGGGTGCTTGGGTATTTGGTTCCGCCAGTTTGTAAGACACTGAAACAAGACGATGGTCAGAGAATTTGATTTCTGCAGTTTTAAATTTTTGAATTTGGTGATGGAAAATTATTGGTGCGAGTAATAGGTCTATCCTCAACATAAAACAAGTGTACCATTGTGTACATATGGGCGTGTCATGTTTTGTAGCAGGGATTGCCTTTTTGGCAGTAGATTATATAGTCCCGGGGTGGCCTTTAGTACTCAGAGTTCCACTTGCCCTTGCGGTATCTCCATTGTTTATGGCTATCAGTCCATCTCTGGGTTAACCCAGAAGTTCTTGTCTCCCATTATGAAAGTATTTGCTGGTAGATTTAGTTGTGTTAGAGCTGTGAGAAATTCCCTTTGGTCATGTGCACCGTTTGAGGAATACACACTGGCTATTGTGTGCACTTTAGGTGTGCCATGAGAAGGTTACAGCGAGTATGAAACCTGTCATGGAAACAGCAGAAGAGGTTTAGAACGGTTTGCTAGTCAGGATGCATAAGCACCCAAAAAGCAATCCAGAATGCCAGAGGCATTGCTGATTGAATGACTTGATATGGAGCCGGGCATTGTGAAATGACAAAGTGTTGGTGCAGCACAAAGGTGAGAATGATCCCAACAACGAAACACACTGAACCCACTCCTGACCCAGGGGTCTTGCTGAAGGGGTGGAATCACAGGGATAGTTTTAAAGAGATCCTTGGTATATGGGGCCATTTCAACTGGGGTGGAAAGGAGACATATTCTCTCTTGCAATTGGTGGATATACAGCCACAAGATCCCCATTTATTGCTGCCAGAAGTTAATGATAATAGGGTTGTAGAGCCAAAAATATTGGAATCACTGAACCCAATCGATGACAGAGGGGGCTATAGTGGCCAAGAGTACTGGTAGAGCCCATCCAGTATATGGATTAACAGGCCACCAGGGAAACGCCATCAGGGATGCGCTCAGAAGAAATAATAAAAATCGTTTAGTTTTTTGGCAAAATTTTATTGAAGGAAAAGGAAGAAAATTGACCAGCAATTTTCTCAGTGCTATGCAACTGATTAAATAATGGTCAATTGGGGTAGTGACAAGCCAGGATCAGGTCCCACAATTTCGACCTAACTGGAAGTTTTGTTCAGAAATGGGAAGGTTTGTTCCTTGAAAAGTGACATCACATAATTTGGTGGTGGGCCAAGTTGCTGTCAGTTCGACCTCAAACATCCAAACTAAGGCTCAGCTACTTTTCTGATGGTTGGCGTGATAACATTTGGCCCAACAAGCGATGGGAATCCCCAAGGCCACCCCACATAGGGATGGGTCCATTTGGTTGGGAATGGGTTCAGAATGCCCAACTTATTCATGCTCAGTCGCTGGACTGTTTGTTTGGTCAATGGCATTACATCAGCCACAATGCCCAAATTACCTACTGGGGGCTTTAAACCCTCATCAGTGGCGCCCGATGCTATAGCCTGATCATTAAGGATGATCCTCAACGACTTTGATAGGAGGGTGATTTGTTCAATCAGCATATTGATTGAATTGGAACCGTCAGGCATTCTGTCCAATACCTCAGTCTTCATGACTTTCCAGCCATTTGAGATCTGGGCATCGGCCAGGTTGCCACTCAAATTAGATCCAACCAATTTCAATTCAACAATTTTGGCGCAGATTTTGCTAATTCCCCATAAAAGTTCTGCCAAGGTGAGTGTGGGTACTGGGGGTGGGGTCTGAAGCGGAAGGGCTGTTACCCATCGCTCATCTACTATATGAGTAAGATCGCCCTGAGTAATGAGGGGTACTGCCATCCTCTTCAGTGTCTTTTTACTTGGGAATGTGAAGATGGCCCAATCAATAGCCAGGGGACGTTCCCTGGGACTTACATTACCCTTTCCTTTTTCCAAAGGGAGGGGCACCCCCACCATGAAACTGCACCAGAGCCACATTCTTGTGTGCTTTGGGTAACTTGATAGCCATAATTGTCGCAACTTTCTGGGGGGGGGCGGGGAGCCTCAGGGTGGGATAGATGGAATGCTTTGACCAGGTCCATGCAATTCACGCAATTACGCGCCTTGACCCAACTATTTTCGTAGGCCAGATACCCTTTCCAGGCCACTAGATATTGGATGGAACGTCACAACTTCTGGGATGCCAGGATATCCTCTACCTCAGCTTCTTCCTCATTATTGACAATGATTGGTTCCAGTTCCGTGGGAATTGCACCCTTGATGTTGACAACTGGGAAACATGGAAAACAGGGTGCTGCTTCCAATGTTCAGGAAGCTTCAGTCAGAACGCCCCATTACCCAATAACTCCTCCACTAAATGGGGACCCGAGCATTTACTGGCGAATTTATGGGAAGGAGTTTGAATTTTTAAATGACGGGTATCAAGCATGATGTAGGAACCCACCGTAAAATTGTGACCCAGAAGATGCTTATTATCTGCAAACCTCTTGTAGTCATCGATGGCTTTGGTAAGGTGTTCCCACACTAGAGCTTGAGTTGACCAGATATGGGCAGCGTGGTCCGTGGCAGCTTGAACCTCAGGCTGTAAGCATGGCCTGACCAAAAATGAAGGATTATAACCCAACGTTGCTTCATAAGGGGAAAACCCCGTGGACGCGTGGGTCCCATTATTGTAAGCAAATTGAGCGAGGGGCAAGTCACTGGCCCAAGTATCCTGCGCTGCTGCAGCATAACAACACAGGTACTGTTCGAGGACTTGATTGACCCACTTGGTCTGTCCATCGGACTGAGGGTGATACACTGTGGATTGACAGGGGGATATTTTCAGGATCAATAGGAGTTCACTCCAGAACTTCGCAGTAAACTGTGAACCCCAGTCACTGATGATCTCCTGGGGAAGACCAAACATCAAAAACACATGGCGTACAAAAAGATGGGGAGTTTCTTCTGATGTAATTGTGGAAGTGCAAGCGATAAAAAGGGAAAATTTTGTGAAATGATCCACCACTACCATCACCGCAGTGAACCCATTAGAACAGGGAAGTTCAACAATAAAGTCCACGGACACTGAGGTCCCTGGACCCTCCGCCTGCTGTAAGGGGTGCAGGAGGCCATTTTTACCAGAGCGATCTGACTTGGCCCTAGCACAAGTAACACAATCAGCGATCAAAACTGGGACCTCTTTTGTCAGTCCCACCCAATTAAAGGTTCTCTTGATCAAATCAATGCATTTCTTGTTAATGGGATGTCTGACTGTGGGGGGATCATGATGTGCGCAGAATACCTCCAAGCGGAAGGAGGGGGAACCCAAATGCGAGAGTGGAAGTAAATGATTCCCTCTTCTAAGGAGTATAGGGAGTGTTTGTGACTTGAGTGAGCCAACTGCTCAACCAACTCCACGCCCTCAGGGCAGGCCATTTGACCAGCTAAAACCTGAGCTACTAGCGGGGCGTCAGGAGCCAAAGTGATGGAGGAAATGATGGGGGGAACGATTGACAGGATCTGAGCGGCAGGGATCATGGTAATGAGATCCACCTCCTCAGGTTTCAAGGGATATTGGGTGGGACTGCGGCTTAGGAGATCAGGAAGTACATTGAGTGCACCTTTAACGAATTTATATTTAAAGTTAAAACTGCACAGGTCCCAATAAGTTTGGGCCTGCTGATGCGCCAATTTTTGGGGTTTGCGAAAATACAAAAGGGCCTGGTGATCCATGTGGACTGTTAATTCATGGTGGGCACCCTGCAACAGATACTGCCAATGAGTTAATGCCCATGCAACAGCTGCTAATTCCTTGTCATAAATGGCCCAAGATTGCTATATGGCTGTGAACTTTTGGGAGAAATAAGTGACCAGATGTTCAAGACCTTCGTGCTCCTGAAGCAACACCGCTCCCACTGCTACTGACGAGGCATCGCATGCCATAATATACAGTTTGGTGGGATCAGCGTGTTTCAAAATAGCCGGTGAAACAAACACCTCCTTGATTGATTTGAACGCATGCAGGCATTTGGGCGTCCAACAAAACGGTACATTCTTCCCAGTAAGGGGGTGGAGCGCTGCAGCCAACTGGGAAAGTGAGGGGAAAACTTTTTAGGAAGATGATAGTTCCCAAGAAACTCTGAAGTTGTTTCTGCGTAGTCAGAGTTGGCCATTCTCAGATGCATCTAACTTGTTGGGAGGGATTGCGACACCATCTTTAAGAACCAGGTTCCCGAGGAAAGTAACTTTTCCTTATAAAACTCACACTTGGAAGCTTTGAGGAACAACCCTGCTTTATGCAAGGCGACCACCACTGCTTCCAAGTCAGTAGCGTGTTGTTCAGGAGTTGAGGAGTGAACCAGGATTTCATCAATGTATACAACTGCACAAGTAAACCGGAGGCCACCCAGTACATTGTCAATCATCTGTTGAATCGTGGCAGGAGCATTTTTCATCCTAAAAGGGCATTACACGAAATGATAAATGCCTCGCTTCATTAAGATTGCGGTTAACCATTCCTGCCCTTCCATTAACAAAATTTGGTTGAAGGCGTTCACCAGATCCAGCTTTGAGAACACATGGGATTTGGCAATTGCCTGGCTGATTGTCTGCTCCAGAGGCAATGGGTAGGGATCAGAAACTGTTATTTCACTAAAAATGACCATAATCTATGCAAGGATGGAGAGAGCCATCCGATTTTTGGCAAAGACAATGGGGAAGGCGACGGGTGAGGTCTCTTTGAACAAGCCCTTTTTTCAACATGTTGTCCAACCAGGTATTGAGTGAAACTTCTTCCTCCGCTGTATGGGGATACAACGGACAGTTGATGTTCACCAACTCCACGGTTGTTCAAAACCCACAATATTAACTAGTGCTTAGGCAGGCGAACCACCTTTTCCATGTTGAAGGTTCTCCAATATCACATTAAGTTTTTGGGGAAATCAGCTGAGATGCCCGCAGAAGTAACCAGGGTAGTGATAGAGCTGGTTCCTTGTATCTTCTTTTGGTGTTGATCAGAGGGAATTTTCCCTCCAAATGATCATTGGTGAACGACAACGTATTAAACTCTAAATAAATCTTCACATATTGTCGCTGCCACCACCCCACACCTAAGATCACCGGAAACACCAAGTTTTGCATAGCCAAAAAACGATCACAGAAGTTGAACTGGTGGATTGAAAAGGGTACCAGTCAATGAATGACATACGAGGACTGATAAGCAGATGAGGCCACCATCACTGATGAGCCCACATCCATTTCCATTTTTAATTGTTGCACCAACTCAACACACATGAAGTTCCCCACAGCTCTGGTATCCACCAGAGCTTTGGAGGAAGCATGATGCTGGCTGACACTAATCTATATAGGCACAAAGAAATAAGCGAATTTTTGTTTATTGGAAGATTTGACCGACTCATTTGTGACTGAAGAAATAATGGGCATATCAGGAGTAAGGTCAGGGTCCTTTGCTGGAGCAAAATTTGGAAGTACGAGGGCGGGGGGAACAACTTCCTCCATCTGGGCTTGAACAGAATCATTAATAGTTAACTCTGTAACCACCAACTTGGACTCAGGGGTTACAGCAAGATTGGTACCCAAGTCTACCACTAATTCGAAGATAGGCACTTCATCTGCATCTTATTTGGGTAATCTAATCAAGAAATTCGCCTTCTGATGATGGGTAACATGACGGGGTAAGGCGTTGATGGTGGTTGCAGAGGCACATATTAGATCTACTGATCCTTGGATGGTAGACCAGACCACATGATGAGCGGAACCTGAATTCAAGCTCGATCTAAAGACTGCCTGAAGCATATCAATAGATAGGCCTGATGCAGGGGCCAGTTCATGAAAGGTAGAAATCAAAGAAACCAAGCTAGGGGCTTCGGCCATGGAATAGATCAGTCTAAATAAGTAGTCTGATTGGGACACAGGGGGTTTCAGGGCGGCCAACATGACAGCCATCAGTAGGGTGGAGTCTCTTGTTTGTGAGGAAGAACACAAAAGACCTCTCACCAAAAGGCGGGCATCACCATCCACAGCGTCTAACAACGTGAGCCCTTGTTGGGCATGAGATAACGCAGAAGCATTATTAAGTGCAATTGCTGTATGCATTTGCACTTCATTGAGCATGTCAAGAACTTAATTAGCGATCTCCTGGGAGGGGACACTTGATCTTCCCCCAGGCTGGAGGTAGGAGGAGGTGACACAATCTGCGCAGCCTGGGCGGCTTGAAGAAGATTTCCTAAGGTAGAGCGGATACTTCTCCCAAATTCAGAAAGTGACCAAAAAAAACAAACAGCAAACTACTGATTGCACATTCAATTGGTAAAGAGTAACCACTGTGGTGCCCAGTTTGAAGAACAAGGCGGAAGTGGCTGGAAATAATGGTTGGTCAATTATGTCATGGAAATGGCAGAATAAGTCTAGACCATCCTGCCAGTCAGGATGCATAAGCACCCAAAAAGCAAGCCAGAATGCCAGAGGCATTGCTGACTGGATAACTTGATATAGAGCTGGGCATTGGGAAATGATGAAGTATTGGTGCAGCACAAAGGTGAGAATGATCCCAACAACGAACCACACTGAACCCACTCCTGACCCAGGGGGTCTTGCTGCAGGGGGTGGAATCACAGGGATAGTTTCGATGAGATCCTTGGTATATGGGGCCATTTCAACTGAGGCGGAAAGGAGATGGATTCTCTCTTGCAATTGGTGGACATATGGCCACAAGATCCCCATGTATTGCTGCCAGAAGTTAATGATGTTATGATTGTAGAGCCAAAAATATTGGACTCACTGAACCCAATTGATGACGGAGGGGGATATAGTGACCAAGAGTACTGGTAGAGCCCATCTGGTATACAGACTGACAGGCCACCAGTAAATGCCATTGGGGATGTGGTCAGAAGAAATAATAAAAATCATTTTTGGTTTTATGGAAAAATCTTAATTGAAGGAAAAGGAAGAAAATTGATCATCAATTTTTTCAGTGCTATGTAACTGATTAAATAGTGGTCGATTGGGTAGTGATAAACCGGGATCAGGTCCCACCATTTTGACATAACTGGCAATTTGTTTGGGAATGGGCGGGTTTGTTCCTTGAAAACTGACATCGCAAAATTCAGTGGTGAGCCGAGTTACTATTGGTTCGACCTCAAACATCTGAACCAGGGCTTGGCTACTTTTCTGATGTTTGGCACAATGGCATTTGGCCCAGCAAGTGACGGGAATCCCCCAAGGCCACCCCACATAGGAATGGGTCCATTTGGTTGGGAATGGGTTCAGAATGCCCAACCCACCCATGCTCAGTTGCTGGACTGTTCATTCAGTCAATGGCATCACATCGGCTGCAATGCCTGAATTACCTACCTGGGGCTTCAAACCCTCATCAGTGGCGTCCGATGCTATAGCCTGATCATTAAGGATGATCCTCAACGACTTTGATAGGAGGGTGCTTTGTTTGATCAGCGTATTGATTGAATTGGAACCGTCAGGCATTCTGTCCAATACCTCAGTCTTCATGACTTTCCAGCCATCTGAGATTTGGGCATCGGCCAGGTTGCCACTCAAATTAGATCGAACCAATTTCAATTCAACAATTTTGGCGCAGATTTTGCTAATTCCCCATAACAGTTCTGCTGAGGTGAGTGTAAGTACTGGGGCGGGGTCCAAAGCGGAAGTGCTGTTGCCCATTGCTCATCTACTATGTGAGTGAGATCTCCCTGAGTAACAAGGGTTACCGCCATCCTCTTCAGGGTCTTTTTACTTATGAACGGGAAGATGGCCTGATCAACAGCCAAGGGATGTTCCCCAGGAATTACACGGCTGTCCAGGAACAATTTTATTAATAAATTTGAAGTTTTAAATCGCATTTACTATCACCCCACAGTGGAGCAACCAAAACAATATTGTTGGGATGAGCATTATTCCCATGCCTCCTCCTCTCCTTGTGAACAGTGGGTTTTCTGCACCGCCAGGATATCCACAAATGGTTTTTTAGGAGACTCAACTTCTTAACCCAGGACATTAAGGCCTTGAGTCCCACTATGTTCAGCATCCCTATCTCTACTGAGACGCTTGATGTGCCTCAGGAGCAGTTAGCAGGGCCTCCCAGCCCTACTCCCTCGCTCACATTGCTCTCCACTGCACCTCTGCTGCGGAGAGCATAACTATGATTAGGAGTTGGAGTGTGTTCTGCCCCTTTCATCGCCACACTTTTCGCTCCTCTCTTGGCTTTGCTTGGTTTCAATATGTTATTGCAGTGCACTTGTGGGTTTTTATTGGCCACATTATTTTCTTGCGCATTCCATTGTTGATTTTCCTTCCCAATTGGGTTAAATTCCGCAATTTCTGGGGGTGCACTGAACCCCAATTTTGCTGCATTCATTTCCAATTTGGTAACGCTGAATTCAAACTGGTCATATTGGGTGTATGGTTTTCCGTGGGATCTGATTGGTTCATGGACTCAAATTCCTCCACGTCTTCCTGGATCTGCTTCAGCGATATGGTTGATTCCGCTGAGGCCTTTGCCTTGGCCATGGCCAGCTTGCGAGCTTGTTTGGCCATTTTTCATTCTTTTGGGGAAATAGGGTCAATTATTTTATATTGCCTGTGTTCTCCCCAGTTGAAGGCTTGTGTAGTATCCATGATTTTGGCGTACTCTGAATCATCTTCATCCATTTCCTCCTCACAGAATTCCATTTCTCTCAGGCCTTCTTTTATGAGGCAAGCATAAATCTTGTGCCCAAAGGCCTGGCAGTGGTTGCAAATGGGGGTACACTTTCCACTGTTGCGCGGAACAGCTGGGATTTATTCCCATTAGATGGTGAAGGATGTGATGTGGGGGATTTTTGTAATATCCTCTACTACATCCCGGTTCAGTGAAATTATTGCTATTGCCTTCCCCATGCTAAGGGTCGGCATCAGCTGGAATTGTTGCATTTAGAATTGTTTAATTTCTCCATATGCTTCCAAGCCTTCTCAGAGATGTCTTTTGACTACTGTGCGTGCCAGTGTGGTCAGAATATAGTTAAAATTATGAAAATGTCTTTGGATTCAGTTCAATGAGTGCATTTGGTTGGGACCAATTGCTGTCCATCGGGAAGGTCGAGTACCACTCTGACCTTCACTGCTTTGTTCACTTATTCCATGGTTTTGAACCCAAGATCTACCCAACCTCTGCGGATAGTATGGGTTGTTAAGTACACCGCGTGCAGGAAAATTTTTTGTTGGGCTTCGCTGAACTTTTCCCACATTGTTGATGTTTCTACGCCCAGGAAAACTCATATCCCATGTTCCACCAATGACAGTGGTTGTGATTGGGATACTTTCAAGTAGCTGCAGTATTTTCCCAAAAAATTGATGAAACCCGCTGGAGGATCCACCTCAGGTTTTTACTTTTGCTGAGATTTTTGTTTGTACCTGTTCGCTTGGTACCTTTGGGCGGTGCAGGTCTGTGTCCGCTGCCCTTTACCACGTTTGCCCAGCTATTTACCTTATTATTCATACTATCTCGCCTGGTGTTTATTATAAAATTATGCTGTTTGAATCAAATTGTATTAATATAAGTGATATAATCAGAAAGAAAAAGATCCAGCCATCCTTAATAGACTGAAAATTCAACAACTAGCCCCCTAGTGTGTGATAAATTACAGTCCTATCTGGGGAGGACCAACAAGCTTGACATACAATTAATAAACAATACTGGTTCTTATTGTTCTGAGTCATACATTGATATTGTGTGTATAAGGTCTAGGTGAGGGATATAGTAGATAGCGGGGCCACTGTCTTTATTGCATTAGCTAAGTTAGTCAAGAAACTGGGACTATTGCTGGATATCAATCACCACAAAGAATATGTGACCTCAGGGTCCAACTCAACTACCTCCCTAGGGCCTAGAGCGTGCTATCACTAGGTTTGGTTATACTGTTGTATCAGCCCTCGATATTGTCCTATCAGACAACCATTAAAATAACCTCATTAGAACCTCCTTCATAGGTACTCACAGATCCAAAACCAGTTTTGAGGAAAATATTTTGGTGATCCTCAGCCATAATCTTTTAATTTACTACAAGAGCAGAGTTCAGAAGATGGGAAAACGTGCTCTGTTGTTAATAAACCTGGCATTTAAGAACGAAATTGTAATCATTAGTTATCAAAAAGGGAATGGTTGAATTCAATATTTGCCACATCAGATCTTAGAATGGTAAGGCATTAAATTGACAGCTGGCCACCAACTGACCATTCCTCCCAGCCACCAGGTCATAGTGAACACAGACATTGATCTGAAGGTACTGCAAGTTATATGGCAAAGTGTTTGCGCCCTTCAACTGCGCATACCATGAATTAATGTATATCAATGGGTCTCATTCTTCCCAACCATGAAGAGAGTAGCATTTTTGAGCTATCCTCTACCCATATCTGATCCAAGTGAAACAGCACCAAATTGTCGTCTTCCCCCACACTCTACTGAAGGAATAAGTGCAAGGCATACATGAGTTCAGGACGCTGGAGGGTTCAGGTTGGAGGAAAAAGTCAAAAGGAGTCTGCACAATCATTCCTCAAAAATCCCTGATTAATATGATGGAAGATAATTAGGGTATGTTTGGCCGTAATCAATAGATAAAAATATCTTTTTGAACCAAATGACTTTTGATTGGGGTGTGCCAAGTACAGTTACATCACATTAATACCAAACACATCCAATGATTAGCCTCCACCCTATCCATTTATCCTGGTGGTGAATATGCTTGACATTGAGGAAAGCCACCAGCTGGTTAATAAGGGAATGTTAGTACTGCCAAAGAGCCCGTGGGCGTCCCCAGTCCTAATTTGTAAAAAAGAAGGATGGATACAACTGGGTAGTAACCGAATTCCAGTGACTCAACAACATAATGAAGAAAAACTCTTACCCCCTCCTGATAATTGAGATGCACTCAACTGACTCAGAAGAGCAAAATAGTTTTCCGCCATGGACCTGAGTTTGGGCTACTAGAAGAAAGAGTTGCCTTGGGAAGAACAAGAAAATGCACTATTGTAATAGCCCAAGGGCTGTTCCAACCCGCACAAATGCCGCAGGGGTTATGTAATACCCTAACCACATTCCAACAGGCCATAGACATCATACTAGTGGATTTGAAGATTCCTTGGGCCTTGGTTCATTAGTGTAAACTTTTGGCAATATTGGTTAAATTCTCCAAGCTGGTTGCACAGGGTAAAACACATTGAGCAACAGACAAGCGATATGATGATTTCTGATCCCCTAATAAATAGCAATAAAGTGTTAATACTAAAGAGCTATCACCCCCCAGAAACCAGTTATATAATATAAATAATAATGGGCTACCTCAACTAACCCTTTTCTATTCCTTTTTCTTCTTATCCAAAAACACTCCCTACATTCTCTAGTTCAACTATTAATATGCAATTGTCTTGGTCAATTTTGGACTGTCAGCTTAGTAGCACTTTATTTTCTACAATTTTAGGGTTTCGTCTCATCATTGAGGGTCTGGAAGAATACACTATATTTGCTAAATTGACTATTCAAGTTTGAATCCCCCTTCAGCGATTAAAATAATCCGCAAAAATGTGCTTATTGTCCAGTCATAGTTTTTTTAACATTATCCCCCTTGACTAAATGATAAGCTCCTATTGCTTATTCAGCTGAAGGAACTTTGCTTGTACTTGGTTGATAATTGACCACCTGCGGGTTCCTTAATAGTGTAGTCTTTGCACCAGTCATCTTGTTTATCTCAAACGGACCAATTTATATGCTGGCGAGCTTTTTTCTTCTTTTTAACCAATGTTGATCATGGAGCAGTACAAGATCTCCTACCACAAACTGTGGGAGGCTGCTGATTCTACATTGATCAGCCTGATCCCAAATTTTCTTAGCTAAACTAATGGAATACGCTTCAGTTTGGAGTTTAAGAAGCATGTCCGTTAAATTAGTCAATAGCACTGGGGATCTACTCCGTCGGTATCCTCCACACAGGAATAAATAAATGCTGGCAAGATTGTATGTCTTCCATGAAGTAATTGGAAGAGACTTTTCCCTGTCAACAAAATGATAGCTAATATTGTAAGCAAGGATGGCGGTGGATAGAAGGGCTTTCAAGTCAGCGGGCTTATCATTTACAAGTTTACAGAGAATGTTCACCAATGTACCATTGACCAGTTTGACCATCCCATTGTATTCAGGGTAGTATGGGTTAGTTAAGACCCCGAAGATGGCCAGCAATTTTGTCCAACTTAGGAAAGACATGCGACGTGAAATTTGTTTCATTGTCCATGAGAATAGACTGCGTCAGATATGTTGCTGTATGATACACTCCATAATTAACTTAGATATGGTTACAGCTCCTAAGTCCCTGATTACTATTTCTTCCACCCACCTAGTCAAGTGATTGATGGCTACAAGTATATAATTAGAGCGAATAGCTCACATTGGCAGAGGGCCAACAACATCAAGGGAAACAGAATGCTATGCGAAATGGGGCTTAACAAGCTGATAGGTAGTTTACTTGTGAAAAGGTTTTTTCACTTGACACTGATGATAATAAGCAACCGTCTCAAGCACATAGTAGTGCATGCTCTCCCAATATTATTAGGGTTGCAAAATCTTCAACATTTTCTGCAACCCTATATGATCTTCCGCCCTATATGCAACCAAGATAATCGCTGGCCTGGTGAAAGGGTTTCAGGAAGCTTAGCATCAATTCTTCAATTCTTTTATAAAATTCCTTATTGCGCAAAGAGGTGTCATGGCAAAGCCCATCTAGCACTTTGATCACCTGTGGTGGCTCATTGTGGTATTGGCCCATAATTCTCTTCTCATACATTATGTCAACCAGATCTGCTTTGGTGATCGTTGGCAATTGTGAGAGACAGTCAACATTCTGGTATTTTGCTTCTTGCCGGTGTAGGATATCGAAGTAATATGCTTGGAGCCTTAACTCCCAATGCGTGAGCCACTTTTCTGGTTCCCAAATATTCTACAGCCAACGCAAGGATGCATGATCAGTTACCACTTTGAATTTCACCCTGTGGAATTATAACAAGAACTGTTTATAAGCATATATCACTGCCAAGCTCCTGCTCAATCATGATGTAATTACGTTCATGACAATCTAGGCCTCAGCTGCAAGATGCAACAGGGTGATCCACACTGTAATGATCTTTTTGGGATAGCACGGCCCCTAAAGGGGAAAATGGAAGCATCCATTTGTACAATAAACTCCTTATCAAAATTAGGGTTTTGCAAAACAGGAGAACTAGCCAACGCAGTCCGCAGAACATCAGAACCATTATGACGTTGTTCTGTCCAGTCAAAAGTGGCATTCTTTTTTATAACATAAAGAGCAGTGCCACAATACTGCTGAAGTTGGGAGTGAACCGCTAGTACCTGATCATCCTTAAAAAACTTGGATATCTCGCTTATTGCCTGACCAAGTCATCTTATGTATAGCTTCCACCTTTGCCAGAGGCGGTATAAGCTCTTTTGAGTCCACCAAGGATCCAGAATATTCCAATTTCTCATTAAAAAGTGGCACTTTTGAGGCATGATCTTGATTTTAGCGTCAGCAAGTCAGTGAACACTTGTTCTAAGTGGTCAAGATGCTTTGTAAACGGCAGCAAGGCTATGTTGATATTGTTGAAGTAGACTAGAACGCAGGGCAGCTTCAGGTCACCCAAGATCGTGTTCATAGCACGCTGGAACATAGCTGGGGCGATAAATAACCCTTGAGGAATATGCGTGAGTTGGTACAACCCCTTCGAGGTGAGTATAGCACATTTCTCATATTCCGCCGCTAGCAACTCAATCTGCCAGTTCCCAAATATCAAATCCATGGCAGAAAAATATATAGCTCCTCCCAGATAATCTAAAGCGTTGTCAATCTGTGGGAGAAGATAGGAGTCTTTCTTGGTGCTATTAAGCTTCCAGTAGTCAATGGCCACCTGGGTTGTGCAATCTTTTTCTTAACAATTAGCACTAGTGAAGTCCACGGACTCTTGGATGGCTCTAACATCCCCTGCTAAATGAATTTGTCTACTTCATCAGAGAAAACTTCCTCTGCAGCCCTTAGGCGCTGGACGGGCTGTGACTGAATGGGAGGGTGGTCTCCCATGTCTACCCATTGCATCACCCCGCATGCCATCCCAAATCTTGGTCATTAGATGCAAAAATATCTTGGTATTTTTCAAACAGGGCCATCGCCTCTCCTTCTGTTCCTCTGACAGCCCATTCAGAGCTTCCGTAGAACCAATGTCATTACTCCAAATGAGGTTTTTACAGGTAGGCCGAGGTCATCCAAAGACCCAAAATTATGAATATGGAGGACTTTATCAATAGGAATCAAGTGTAAATATGTCACCACTTGGTGCCTTTAGACTGTCATATACTCCTTCTATAAGTTCGCTAGCAATACCTTCATTTTTTATGTCCTGGTAATAGTAGCCCTGGAACCACATGTGGTTCAAGCCACGATTGCTGGTAGGACCCATAATTTCTCCATATAGCTCTTCAAAAACGTCTTATTCAAGCTCAGTCCCTATAATGACCTGATGCTCAGAAGGTATGCTTAAGGCGCTCACCGCCCATAGCGGGAATACCGTTTTACTCATAAATCTAGCTAGGAAGGGCACTGGTCTTCAAATTTATCCATCAAAATTGAACAGGAATTATTTAATCGCTGTACATTAGATTGATCTGACTTGTGCAGATTGGGTCCTTTGGGACAGCGTTTGAGGTAAAGTAAATGGGGATCTGTTGTTCCAGAATACTAATGGTTTTTCCGCCATATTGACCACAGCCCCAAATCTCCACATGAACACAGTGCTGATCAGCATGTCGTGGTTATTATTAGGCAAAACCACAGATGGATTGGATACGCTGAAAGACCCAAATCGCAAAGGCAACGTGCTTTATGCGCCCTCTAACACAGTGCTCTGTGCCCCCACGATCCCATACACTACTATGTGCTACACATCCAGTATCAATGGAAGCTTAGTCATGAGATTAGTAGAGATTATGTTAACTGGAGAACCAGTATCCATGAGAGTTCTGATTTTTATTTTCTGAACAAAGGTATCACAGTATGTACACTCCAAATAAGAGGAACCATTGTTTTATTATATAAACATCCGGGGTTTTTTATTCAGAAAAGGGACAATACTGGCACCGAAATGAGAATATGCATGGGCAATTTTCTCTACTGGAACTACAACGTTCACTCCCTCTAAGGTTGTGACATTTGTTGAGGGTCCATCTTTGACTGTACCATTCCGCTCAAAATTTTTCCAGGTATACAGCTTTTTCACATCTTGAAAGAACTCCTAGTATGCATTAAGGGTCTCTCTCTCAAGGTTTAAGGCCAAAATATTGTAGGAAATTTGTTGATATAATAAAACTTCAGGGTGTGTACCAGGGCTGACACAAATCATCTCAGGGACTCATCATTGACAAATAGGTTTGAATTAGTGGATGTAGAGTGTCCCCTCTCTACTCCGCTTGACCTTTTCCCTGTGTGTTTAGGGCAACTGGTACTGCATGGACATTCAGTTGACCCATATAGCTAGCTGCATAATGTCATCTTTGGCTGCATGAGAAACAATCATTTGTAAATGGCACTTGTCTCTGTATCAAACCCACAGGTTTGGGTCAGAAATTAAATGATGGATTATAATTTGTTCAAGGACGAGCTGGTTGAGAAAAATGGGGATGGAAAGGACTCGCCAGAGTATTAAGTAGATGAGGATTAACCAAAAGATTATAATTGAGTCGTTGTTGCCCATTTTCTGATGGAATTTGGCAGCAATTTCAGGGGCTTTTCAATCCACATTGTGATCACTAAAAGTGATAGATAGATGGCGTAAATAATTGACAATTTATAATAGCTCCACATCATCTTGAAGAATGTGGGCCATAGCATTATACAGTTATTTATATGGCTTGACAGCCTCCATCATCATTATGCCCATCTCCTCGTTAGATAAGATATTTGCTCTCATCAACACATGAACATCAGATGTGAACCACTCCGCGAACTCCACCGAGGACTCATTCTCTAAAAATTTATTGTCAAAAACTCTTCCTTGCGCCGTGCCATTTTTTCCACACCTCCAAACAGGCGGATAATGGTCTCCTTCACCTCTTGATACATTATGGTACTACTCTTAAGGTAGCAGGTGACCTGGTCAGCGCTCTTGACATCCATAGTGGATAACAACAGTTTAGCTTTCCACCAATTGGAAGCACCTTCTACCGCAAATTTGAACTGCTTAAAGAATCCATGTATGTTCTCCTTAAAGTCAAATGGGGGCAGCTTGTCAATGCAAACCCCTCCCTTTCCAGCACTACTAATCTATCTACGCTTAGTGCAGTATAGCCGCTCTTTAGTTCATCCAAGTGGTCATCAAGTTGGCTGGCTGGCAACCCACCAGGTGTAATTGGTGAAATGCCTTGTTGAGTGATCTGTTATACCCTTATTCTCACGGAAAAGGATTTTTTGAGCCTGTAGTAGTGTATCCAATGAAAGTTTCAGTTCCACATATTAAGATAATCAATAAACTGGGGTAATACCTCGCCAAGGGAAACTGGTTATGCCTTGCTTGGCGAATATGATTTTTTTAATAAGTTGATCAATGTACCCCTGTAGGGAGCACCACTGTAAACTTTTGGCGATTTTTGTTTTATCCGCTGAGCTGGTTGCACAGGGTAAAACCCACTAAGCAATGGAGGAGCAATATGATGACCGATGGCCCTCAATAAATACAATAAAGTATTAATACTAAGGAGTCATCACCCTACTGGAAACCAGTTAATTTAATATATAAATAATGGACCACCTCCGCTAAACCATTTTTCTTCATTCTTCTCCACCAAAAAACCTCTCCCTAATTCTTTCGTTCAACTATTAATACACAATTTCTTGGTCAATTTCGGCTTATCAGCTTAGTAGCACTTTATTCCCTACAATTTTATGGTTTTGTCTCATCATTGAGGCTCTGGTAGAATTCACTCTATTTTCTAAATTGACTATCCAAGTTTGAATCCCCCTTCAGCATTTAAAAACAATTCTCCAAATATGTGCTTATCATCCAGTCATATTAAAATCTTGACAACTAGGATGACATAAAATTTTCTTGAGGATGTTCAACAAGCACTTACAGCATCTGGAGGAAGTCTTCCACTTACTCGCTGATGCCAACCTGAAAATTAAGCCCAAGAAATGTAGCCTTTTCCAAGAACAACTTTATTCCTAGCATTGTTTTAGCAAGAAGGGCCTAAGCCCCAACCGGCCAAAGTGGAAGACAAAAAAGGATGAAGACACTGGCCGACAAGCAGTACATCCAGGTTTGTTTGGGATAATCAGACATTACCAGCAGTTCATAAGAAAACTTTTTAGAATAGGGGGAGCCACTATTCCAAAGTGAAGAACGGAACTTAAATTAGTGTGGACAACAAACTTCCAGATGGCTTTTGAACATATTTGCACCTACCTTGCTTTGCCCCAATACTCATTTATCCAAGTTTTTGATAAACTGTACATAATCTAAATGTATGCGTCCCTCACTTCCATAGGTGCTGTGTTGTCCCAGCTCAACAACAATGGAGTAGAAATTCCTGTAGATTACTACAGTCAGACAACAAATGTATACAAACAGAATTACACCGTTACTGAGAAGAAATATTGTAAAAATTTACTTAGGAGTTGATTATTGGTCATAAATTTAGTAACCTTTTTACTGCACAGGTCTAGTTTCCTCGTTCACCTCGCGTTGTAAAGAATATATTATCTGATAATAGTATGGAGACTATTATCTGTAGTTGAGTTAGAACTATTATCAGGCACAACACATTAGCCAGTACTTCCAATTAGATACTTGATAAGTCATACTCGTAGGGATTTGTTCCCTCTATTACTGTCTGCTCAATCTTTGTCAAGATCCTCTGATGACAGCCTCCTTTGGACCAACACACAATCAGCAGCTATCCCTGATTTGTGATTCCCTTTGTCTCTAGATCCCAACTCAGATCTCTACTCTTCTCTCTGAGAGTCTTCCAATTATTGCCTTCTGCAATAATATCCTTGAGGTGGAACTTCACACTGGATGCTGATAGTCTAACTACAACTGAATCTACAACAAAACTAATAATAGTTTAATGTATGTTAGTATTGGTAGTAATAATAATATTTGTAGTAATCATGTTTTTTACTATAGTGAACTCTAGGGAATTATATAGTAGGGGATTTGGCCATCTAACCCTCAGTTGACACCTCTTTGATGAAATGGAAGCTGTTGCCATTGAATCACCCTTCCTTGTCTTGGCAGCGATGGTCTTCCCCTTCCTGGCTAGGATTCCATTATTGAAAATCCTCGAGACCTCAAACAAAAAAAGAGTCAGAAACGTGTCCCTAACATTTTCCTCTCAATCAAGGTGAACCAACCATAATTGGTTAGCGACCTGCTTAGGTAATGCTACTTTTTACCCATTATGGCAGGTCACTTCACTAACTGATCAATTCATTAGTTGCAGGTGGCATCACTCACCTTGCAACTCACTACTCATTCCCAATCAGTTGGTGATGAAACCTGACCAATCCCAATCGGTACACCTGATAATTAATCACTATAGATGCCCCTACTTTGTCAGCCGCTCCATCCAATGAGATATTAGGTATTCATCCATATTGATCCCCAATGGATACGACCGGGCAAATATCCCAAAATCCCCCAAACATAGTTTCTCCAAAATTCAGGCCAACTGATTTCTGATTCACTTCACCTTAGTGAATTTTCCCCTAGCGACACCAGATAATCTAGCTTGCTTGGAATATGGACAAAAATCCCAACACATCCCCCCTCTTGTTTAGATTTCCATCAAGAAAAGGACTGGGGCATAGGAACACCGCTTTGGACACCTGGTCAAATACTTCATTGGTTCAGGCGGAGTAAACTCATCAATACTCAACGCTGCTCAGGATGACCTTTGGCACATGGCATTCCTCCTCTTCCTCCTCACTACCGCCTACTCAGAGCGCGGTCCCCATGATCTCTTGCCATGCTGGGATGATTGATTTACTTGTGATGGTATTATTCTCAGGATCTGGTTTTCCCCCCATCAGGGTATATGACCTCTGTCATATTCAAGATTCTTGGTCCAGTGTCCTTGAATTCCTGATTCTCTCCTCATCCTAGACAGGAAACTCTTGCCGTCAATGTTCATTTTGTGGCTTGATTAAGAATACTTATTTATATTTGCCCTCGTTATTTCACTTATAACCTCTTGGCTGTAAGTCATTCTTAATTCTTCCCTCGGAAAGCTTATCTCATTAATTTTGAAAATTTAATTCCCAAAATTGGAGCCTAATGGATTATAGAGTGCATAATGTCAACTTCTATATAAGTCTGACATCCCCCCTCTAGTCCTGCTCATATGTCAAACTCAGAATCCTGCTATCAGCAGCTTCTTAATAGTCTGTCAGATTCGGACCTCCGCCTCTTCCAGCAGATGAGTCAGGATGCTTGATGGAACCTCTTCTTTGGTCCTTCCAGGACTCATACGCCTAGTCTGGTGCAAGGGGCTAGTCCTTCCATTGAATTACTGGAAATGGTAACCAATCCCTCTGAAACCAGGTTGGCCATCATTTCAAACAACTCTTGGCTGACTCTTCCTTTACAGTCAATTCCCAAGTTGGACTTTGAAACCCTCCTGGATTCAGTTCCTTTCTCTGATGCTCTGAACATCATTGTCGATGCTCCAGAGGTCATGCCGGTCGCTTGGGATCATTCATTCTTGGCCAGGTCAGACTTGCTCCCTAAGTTCCTCTTCTGACTCAGTCAATTCTAAAAACCCACTGTGCTGGTTTCTGAGCTTTCAATCGGGAAAGGCATACATTTCAAGCTCCCCTACGCTGAACTCTGGGCCCAAGTCACTGAGGCGTTGACATTAGCACTGAGTCCCTCTGATCTGGACAACCTTCTGAAATGGGATACTGCCGCTTATGCTCTCTGCTTTGCTGGCCAAGTTCTTCAAAGTTGGTCAATGAAGCTTCCAGCCTCGCCTGGCTTCCATCGGTCATTCAGCTTTAGCTTCTGTGAAGCCCATAGTCGTTGTTTGCAAGATGCAATCCACTCTTTACACAAATACCTCTTCTCCAGAGCTTCTCATTGCTATCTTCCACTGATGGTGTTAATTGGGGGCATAATTCAACAACCCCATCAAGTATTCCTTCTTCGCTGCCAGATCACATGTCTGGTGTTCTTGATGAGGCCCATCAGCAGGCGCTCAAGACAAATCTTTAGGCACCAGTGCCTTATCAGGATTACTCGGGGTTATTCACTGATTGTCTCTTCCTCTATTGCTGTTTTCCCCTCCACTCCAGGGTTTCACAATTGGATTCTTCTGACATATCAATTTCCCTTCCCCTAGTCACGTTTTCTCAGGGCTCAGAGTCTGCTCAACAAATGTGGTTTCATGTAGGTCTCGCCCTTGCAAGTGTCCAATCGCATATCAATTTTGATGGGCTATTTCTTCCTACCACGATCCATTCTCCCTCCCCCAAGAGGCGACATAGGTGGAATCATCCCCATACTGAGGACGATCAATAAAAATAAAAAATTTTAAAAAATATATTTGCTTTTTTTCTATGCATCTATAAATCTCTTTTTTTCCAATATTTTTTATCAATTTTCTTATTTTTATTATCTTTTTTTACTATGGGACTTGACCTGTTTTGGTTCAGAGGTCCATCTTTTCCCCCAAACTGGGTCCCGGGCACTTAAACCTACCAATTTTCTATGATTCAGAGGTCCTTTTTTTGGACTTAACCATCTAGATTGGTTCAGAGGTCCTTTTTTCAGACTTGACCTAATCATCAGGACTTGACCAACTTAATGGTCCATTGGTCCTTTGGGAACTCTTTTTATTTCTTCTTTGATCCAACACTTTAGATACTTAGCATGGACTCAATTTACTACTCTTCCATCCAAGAGATACTTGATGGAGTAAGCATTAATCGCCTCTTTGCAATTAATTTAAACAGACCCGACCATAATGCATCTAATTTGTTTCTTCATCCAAAACCATGCGTATCACAATAGGTGACTCTTTCTCCTATTCGATATTCTTCTAATGATGGTCATTTCTTATCATACAACAATTTTGCTTGTATCCTTTTCTTCAAGGTTGTATTAAATGATTGCAATTGCATATCGATCAGGATACTTGTCAGTAAGTTCAGGTATTGTTTGGTACTCATCCCCAATGTAGGTTCTACTACCAAATATAATGTTGGTGGCAACGCGGCCTTCCTCCCATATAGTAATTCAAATGGTGTCTTTCCCGTCACCATATGATGACTAATATTGTAGGCAAATGTCACCAAACTCAGGTACGTTTGCATGCGGAAGTTCTCCCTGCGACTAGCTTCCTCAGCGTTGTGGCCAGCGTCCCATTGACCCATTCTACCAGTCCATTTGTCTCTGTCCAGTATGGTACTGACATGGCTCCTCAGATCCCCATTATTTTATTTAGCTTCAAAATCATGTGAGATGTGAAGTTGATCCCATTGTCACTCAGTAGGACTTGTGGACATCCATGCTAGTATACTACTTGATCCAAGATGAATCTCGCAGTAATGGTAGTGTCAGCTCTGGGTAGGGCTTTCGTTTTGACCCATCTTGTTAGATGGTCGATGACTACTATGATGTACTTGACTCCTCCTGTGCTCATCGCCAGTGGTCCCATCAATACAATGGAAACCGTGTGCCATGCAAATCCAGGTCGGATCAGTCAGTATCTGGTTGTATTCTTATGTGGTTTATGCAGCTGGCATTCCATGCAACAAGCCAGATGATCTGTGACATCGTAGTTAATCGATTCCCAGTAATAATACTGATGAATATAATTGGTTGTTTTTCTCAGGTCTCTGTGCCCAACAATCTTGTGAGCTGTTTGAAATATTGCTACTCTTTCCGACAGTTTCAGGAATAATAGCCATTTCTCATTTATCATTTTGAATACTTATCCATTTATAGTCTCAGTGTTTTCCATCACTTTTTGAAGCGCACCTTGGATTTCTCAAGGCTCGTCCTTGATTCTTCCTTTGACCATTCTCTGGAATAGTTCATCCACCTGCGGGTATACCAACTGGACCATTGGTAACCGCGATAAGCCATCTGCATTCTGGTGAGAAGCCCCCACTCGGTGGACTATCTCATAGTCATAAGCCTGAGCTTAAGTGCCTATTGGGCCAGTCATCCTTCTGGTTCCCATAGATTGTGCAGCCAACACAGCAAGCAGTGATCCATCACCACCTTAAAGTGCATTTCATGGACATACACCTGAAACTGCTTATAGGCGTAAGTGACTGCAAGGCATTCACGCTCAGTCATGGTGTAGTTCCTCTCAGCAGCTGAGAGTGTCTGGCTCAAATACGCCACCAGATGTTAGTCCCCAAGCTCATCTACTTGGATCAGTATGGCGCCAATTATTGTTAACAAAGCATCAGTTTGAATGATAAACTTCCAATTTAAATTCAGATATTTCAAGATTGCAAATTTATCGGATACCTGCGTAACTCATCGAAGGAGTCCTGGGCCTCTTCATTCCATACAAATCCTTTTTTTTGGATCCTTTAGTAAACGAAACAAAGGCTCAGCTACTCGGGTGAAGTCCCAAATGAATTTTCTGTAGTATCTGACCATCCCAAGAAATACTTGGATGTCTTGAACACTATTTGGCACAGCCATGCACTCAATAGCTGCTATCTTCTGGGGTTGTGTCTTCAATCCACTTGCGTTAATCACAAATCCCAGGTATTCCAGCTCCTTCTTGAAAATGTGGCACTTCCTTGGCTTAATGTTCAGGTTAGCTGCGCACAGTCTCTTAAAAACTCCTTCCAAGTGATGGAGGTGATCAGTAAACGTTCTACTGAACACATTGATATTGTCCAGATATAACAGGATGCACAACAACTTCAGGTCACTCAATATTGCATCCATGGCCATCTGAAACGTCGCAGGCGCATTGAAAAGACCCTGGGGCATCCTCGTCAGCTGATATAACCCCTGTGTGGTGATAATTGCACATTCTTCTTGGTCTTCTTCTGGCAAGTTGATATGCCAATATCCTAAGATTAGGTCCAACACAGAGAAATACTTCACTTCTACTAATTGATCCAGTGCATTATCAATCCTCAGTATGGGGATACAAATCCTTCTTTGTAATTTTGTTTAGCCTCCAATATTCAATCACTACCTGGTTCGATCCATCTTTTTTCTTATGATCAGAATTGGACTTATCCGGGGACTTGGCGACGGAACTAGAAGCCCATGCTTCACTAGTTTAATGGTCTCATCTTTCACTACCACTTTGGTAGCTTTCAATCTTTGAATTGGTCTCATCCTTATTGGTAGAATTTCCCTGGTGTCAGCCTTGTGAATTACATCTCATGCGCATCCCAAATTTTGGTTGTCCTGAGCGAACACTTCCCAATATCACTCAAATAATTAGAGCACCTCCTCCTTCTGCCCTTCCAGCAGATCTGCGAGCTGCTCCCAATCAACCAATAGGTTGATGCTTTTGGCCGCCCCAGCCAGTAATCCCATTTCCTTGAGAGACCCAAAACCATGGAATCATCTCAATTCTGCCATTGGGATTAAATGAATAAACGCAATGATTTGATTACTCTTGACCTTCATCACTTTTTTGCTCAAATTCGCCAAGAGAACTCGTATTTCTACATGACCCAGCTTTATTATCCTGGGAGCCACCCACGGTTTCACTCTGGACTTCTTTGAGGGGCTTCCAACTTATCCATACAACAGCTCCGGAATCTATAAAGTCAACCCTGTGTCAACTATCATCTGCAATCCAGCTGGTATAATCCTTTTCTTCTTGATCCCTAAGGGAATTCTCCAGTTTTTAGGATTTCCACCAGCATCTCTTGTCGCTTCCTACCAACTAATTGGTATTGAATTGGTACAATGCCGTCATTGTATATCAGATTAATAAAGTTGTTTCTTCAGTTCAACAGAACTTCACCGTCCTTCTGGTATACCAATGGTAACGTCTGACCCAAGATGGTCAACGTATTATCCTCAAAGTTACATTTTACTCCGTACTTCAGCAGAAACTCCATTCCAATCAGAGTATTATATTTTTTAGTTCGCCAAACTATTGCTGGCGCGATATCCATCAACGACCCAAATTTTAGTGGCAGCGCACTATACACTCCACAAGAAACGGTGGTGTTTGGCCCAGCTGTTCCATATTCTTTCTTGTGTTCCAAGTCCAGAGAGATCTTCATCTTCTTCACCAGCTTGGTTGACACAATATTGATGGGCGCTCCGCTGTTGACTAACACTCTCACCCTCCTTCAATTCACTTGAATATTTATATATTTACACTTGGAGTATTGTAATAGAGTATTTACCGAGTGAATTGCGGCATTATTAGCCAAATCTAGGGTATAAATATTTTGCGCTGATAATTCAGGAAATGATTTTTTTATCGCGCCTAGGGGGATCAACAGGTTGGCCTCATCTAATTGAACATCTGCTAACTCATCAGGATTCTCAGCGGTCTGAATCTTCTCCACCAGTTGTTGGGCGTAAAGCTGGGCAACTTCCTGAACTATCTTGGGGTCGATCTTCTTCGCCCCAGCTCTGGTCATGGCATTTATATCCATGTTGACCACTTGGTATAGCTGATCCTGCTCGTCATCTATGAACAGATTGCTAATGTCTATCTCTTCATTCATGATATTGGGAGGAGCAGGTTTTTCCGCCGCCTTAAACTGTTCCTTGTCTAGGCAGCAGGACCTTTTTCCAAATCTTTGGCTACTGATGTCTCTTTAGCCTGGGCCACATTAATTTGATCCCTCAGCTTTTTGCAGTGTGCGGCGAAATGTCCTTTCCCACCACACTGGAAGCAGACCTTCTCTTTCTTATTTAACCGTTTGAAATCCTTGGGCTTAATTCCTGGCACAGTTTGGTTAAAAGTCTCTTTTGCTCCTTCACTTCCCCTCATGGGATTTGGATTTTGGACCGGATTGGACTTAAAGCTTCTATTTGGGGCATCAAATGTCACTCCCAAAATCTTCAGGTTATTTAACATTTGCGAGGTAGTTATCTTAGTCATGAATACAGTAGACATCATTTGATGCAAATTGCAATAGAGACAAAGGGCCTCTTGCAAAGCGATTCTTGCATCAAAGTTGTCTAACACGTTTTGCTCCAGCCAGGATCTGTGACTCTTGGTAAAATTGATCCGCAAAGCTTGCAAGAGACTCATCTTTACAGAATTGAATTCCCATAGATTCTTGCTTGCTCTTTGACATATGGGTTGGACTACCACCTCCTTCATTATGGCCGCTTTCACCTCGGCATATGACCAGCTGTCCCCCTCCAAGTGGGGTAACACTAGGTTATGGCAGTCAGTGCCCAAACAGTTCATGAATGTCAACGCCTTTTGATGGTCCCCATATCCATTCATGGTCATGTCAAATAGTTGAAAAAACGCCGGGGCGTTTTCCTGATGGAATGTTGGCAATTTCAGGGTTGCTCTAAATTCCTCCGAGCCATTTTGGGCTGATTCTCTTGGTTTTACTACTTGGCTCACTTGTGGAGTGACTTTGGGCGTTATCTCCAAAATAGCATTAAATGCAGGTGGCATATTTCTAGGGGTAATCTTCTTCCCAAGTATCATTCAAGGACTTCCCTCTTTGATATCACTGGCCATATCAGGCTCACATGCACATCTGTGGGCTTTTAAATCCTCTACTTCTTTCATCAATTTCTCAATGTCCACACTGAACTTTCTCAAATGAACGCTATCCGCTTCATGCTCCATTTTCAGAAATAGGACCTCTTAAATGAGGTCTCCTTCTTTCCTCTTTAACAAGTTTACTTTGCCGAGTATCTCATTCCTGAAGTTGGCTACGTTTTTAACTCCTTCCTCCACCTTGGTTACTCATCCTTCCAAGGCTGCGAACTCCAGATGGTCTGCTGAGTTTAGGCATTCTGATTCACTGTGGCGACCTTGGTCCCCAACTTGCGTATTTCTTCTTTATACAACATTATTGATAGATTCTTTTACTCAAATACCCCTATAGTGAGCACCAACTTGTAAAAATTTACTTAGGAGTTGATTATTGGTCATCAATTTAGTAACCTTTTTACTGCACAGGTTTAGTTTCCTCGTGCACCTCGCGTTGTAAAGAATATATTATCTGATAATAGTATGGAGACTATTATCTGTAGTTGAGTTAGAACTATTATCAGGCACAACACATCAGCCAGTACTTCCAATTAGATACTTGATAAGTCATACTCGTAGGGATTTGTTCCCTCTATTACTGTCTGCTCAATCTTTGTCAAGATCCTCTGATGACAGTCTCCTTTGGACCAACACACAATCAGCAGCTATCCCTGATTTGTGATTCCCTTTGTCTCTAGATCCCAACTCAGATCTCTACTCTTCTCTCTGAGAGTCTTCCAATTATTGCCTTCTGCAATAATATCCTTGAGGTGGAACTTCACACTGGATGCTGATAGTCTAACTACAACTGAATCTACAACAAAACTAATAATGTTTTAATGTATGTTAGTATTGGTAGTAATAATAATATTTGTAGTAATCATGTTTTTTACTATAGTGAACTCTAGGGAATTATATAGTAGGGGATTTGGCCATCTAACCCTCAGTTGACACCTCTTTGATGAAATGGAAGCTGTTGCCATTGAATCACCCTTCCTTGTCTTGGCAGCGATGGTCTTCCCCTTCCTGGCTAGGATTCCATAATTGGAAATCCTCGAGACCTCAAATGGAAAGAGTCAGAAACGTGTCCCTAACGTTTTCCTATTGATCCAAGCGAACCAACCATAATTGGGTAGCGACCTGCTTATGTAATGAGACTTTTTACCCATTATGGCAGGTCACTTCACTAACTGATCAATTCATTAGTTGCAGGTGGCATCACTCACCTTGCAACTCACTACTCATTCCCAATCAGTTGGTGATGAAACCTGACCAATCCCAATCGGTATACCTGATAGTTAATCACTATAAATGCCCCTGCTTTTTCAGCCGCTCTTCCCAAAGAGATATTAGGTATTTATATGGATCAATCCCTGATGGATACGACCAGGCGAATATCCCAAAATCCCCCAAACATAGTTCCTCCAAAATCCAGGCCAACTGATTTCTGATTCACTTCGCCTTAGGATATTTTCCCCTAGCGACACCAGGTAATCTAGCAGGCTGGGAATATAGGCAAAAATCCCAACAAATAATTAGTGTTAATTTATGCATGCAAGCAGTTTAGGGTTTTATTCATAGAGTGAAATTCTAGGTGGTAACCAACAACTCCTCCCTAAGATGGATACAGAACCTCAAAGCTATGGAAGGACACCTTCTCTCTGGGCGCTGAAGTTGCAAGTATATGACTTCAAGATCCAGCATTATCCCGGCGTAGAACACCAGGATGTTGATGTAGTGTCCTGGCTTTCTACCATTGCTTTGTCCAATGATATAACAGATAGCCTCTTCAAATAGATGGTGAGCCAGCAATATGTTAGTGAACAATAAGAAGTACAACGTGAATTAGATTGATTATTGAAGAAAACCACAATGAGGGGAAAACTCTTCAAACTAATGGAAGACCTCAAATACATGATACCACAACTGACTGAGCATGCCAATCTGATCATTGAGGCTCACAAAGCCGTAGATATGGCAGATTAAAGAAGACATATAAACAACTGAAGCAGCAACGCTACCAGAAATTATTGCGCTTTGATATTCATGAGGCCATCAACTGCTGCAGGGATTTCCAAGGGGAAGTGTTATATCAGAAGAGAATTTCATATCAACTGGTAAGGCCAAACTTTGCTTTCCACACTGCGTCAATCAACGTTTTTAGGGCTACTGATCACTAGCAGAGGAAAATTTAAATAGATGTGATGGCCATTAATCACCTTATGAAATGGGTTATAGCCAAAAATAATTAGAGATATGAGTGCTTTGACAACTGCCAAATTTATCTTGGAGAGCATTAAAAATAAATACAGATGTCCCCAATTTCCTTCTGATGGACAATATTAGAAATTCACTTCCTAGGTAAATGTCAAACTTTTGAATTTGAAGGGGTGTCCGCAAGGTCCTGTCAACGCCCTATCATTCCAAAACCAATGGTATGGTGTAATGGGTCTACAGCACTTTAGCTGGCATCCTACAAAAATTGGTGTTGGACATACCATAAAATTGGAACCTCCTTCTGTCTTCCACTATCTTTGCATACAGTATCACATTCCACTTATCCATGAGAAGATCACCATTTTAACTCCTGTACAGGCGTCAACTAGAACTACCCCTAACCCCTTACTCCTGTATTCATAAAGAAGATATGATCATAGTCAATACTTAGAGAACCTCACCCAAACGTTGAACCAGCTCCAAACTGAAGATTAATCTAACGCGCTTCAAAAAAAAGAGATTTAGAGAGCGCAATAACCAGAACCGCCATCCTCTGCCCTGTCTCAGTGTAGGGGAGTGAGTGCTCTTCTATGATTATAATGGGTTAGCTAGACGAGTAAACTCAAACACACCTAGTAAAATCCATTTGAGATCATAAAGAAGACTTTGACTGACACTTACACACAAAAGACCGCACAAAAGGACATATCATCAACACAGTACATGCCAAATTCCTAAAGCATTTCCAACAGGGCACTGAGACGCTAGCCCCCACCAAATTAATAATTTTAGCGTCATTTGTAGGAAATTTGTCAATCACCGCTGTTTATTCAATTGTTGGGATATGTTAAGATTATTGTTTGGCTAGCCATAAAATATTGACATCAGCCATATTTCCCTATTGCCCTATAAACCTCATTGCTACCCTCATCCCAATGAACTGTGTCCCTTAGCAGGTCAATTCCTATTAGCAAACATCAGATAACTTTCCAGCATTTTCCATACCAAATATAAAAGTTTAATAATTCACATAAGATCAGACTTCTAGCGATAAATCCTTATCCTCTCATTGACTGAATGTCCATTTCCCCAAACCTGTTCTATAACCTTCATTTTTGGGATTCCCAAAATGTTTTAGCCAAATATGTCCCAAATATCTGTCAATAAATACCCTAAGGATGTGCCTAACGTTGGAGAGAAAATTACCAAGATGTGCCAACGCTGGACAGATGATTGGCAAGTTTCAGAAGCATTATCCACAGCCTATTAGTGAGCCATAAGCAAGAAATACTAGAAGATCAGGCGATGAAGTGAAAGCTGAATAACTAGAGGCTAGGATTAAATTAAAAAAGGCCTAGATTGAAATAGGATGAACGTGGCAATAAACATTCTAATGGATCTTCAGTGGTGGAAGTTCCCAATGAGACTATGGCGGATTTGGAGAATTTATTTATTAAAGGCTTGCTTTCTACTAAGCTTTAATTTTGTTTTGTGGTACACTTCTTCATACAGTTATACCTATATATATGCAAATAGTGCGCCCACATTGCCCTGTTGCAGTCCCTATTGAAACAATTTTTTTAAATATATTTAAACTTTTTTATCTTATAAAAAGTAAAAAATCTGGCTTTGAGGTGCACATGGACCCTTTTTCATCCACCTATATTGAAAATTTAAACTCTCTGCAAGCCGTAATTTTGGCTGGGCATTGCACAAAAAAAACACTTCCTTTTTTATAGATGATTTAGATAAAATAGATTATATGGGTAATCATTTTAATTATAATTCAACATTTATATTACTATTATTCAAAGCATTATGACCTGGGTTATACTAATTCAACTTTTTCTTAAATTAATATCTTTATTTAGCTGATTAAATTAAATTTAAAGATGATCAAAGTAGTCTATCATGATTCACTTGATTTTATAAAAATGTTGTCAATTCTGAGAAGGTTGCAGCAGGTGATCTTAATATTAATATATAAATTGCTAAAGAGTATATGGTCTAAGTCAAGTCTTAACATATATGCAAAAATTAGTAGGATGAAAACTTTATCTATAATGTCTAAGGATAAAGTGCCTTAATTTTATAAGCTACTAATCAAAAATTATATACTTTTATCCTATGTAAAAAGCTAAATAACATGTATGTCTTAATTGTGTATCATTTGATACTTCCTTTAACATTTTTTAGTTAAGCTGTAAAGCATCATCATGTTTTGATTAAACTTCTAAAAAAAGATAAATGTGATAGTTAAATTATTTAAGTGATTAGTTGGATTGATCTTGGTTTTGAAACTGTGAGTAACAACAATCAAATGACTGATAAAGCTAAATAAAAAAATATTTTAGTTAATTTAAAATCATTTTTAATTGTTTTAGGTTGATTTAAAAATTTTAATTCATGTATAAAAGTATTATATCTAAATATGATTGTTATATAACTCCTCCTAACAAATGAACCAAAAACTACTATAATATAAATATGAATTAGGAGAACCAAGGTAGCCTGGTTTTTATATTTGATCATTAAAGTTAACTAAAAACTATATATAAGATGTAGAGTTGGTGTATAGGACTTTGACTAGAAATGCTAATACCTTGACTGTGAAGTTTAGTAAAATTTGGTTGATACAGTATACTCAATGGTTTTAAGTAAAAAAATGATGGTTTTTACATAATTTGCCAATTTAAATAATCTCTATCTGTCAACTACAATACTTCAATCTTTTTATTCATTTGGTTGATTTGATTAATCCAAAATAATACAGGCATTATTAATGATCATTTACAATACTTAATATGATTAACTTAGTTGATTTGATTGGTTTGATTACAAACTAAAATTTTTTGTTGAGCATCTATAATACATAATTTCATTTTATTTATTTAGATGTTTTAATTATTTTAATCTCAAAATAAACTTACCAACTGCCATCTACAATAATATAATCTCATCACACTTTGACATCATTTCATTTTCCATATTTTCTTGAACTTATCACTAGCCATAAAAAATATGCATGTTAAAAAGTATAATGGGATGTAATGCTTGCAAAATTTTGTTTTAAGCATATATACTACTATTTGCTTTCCGCAGCGTTGCTTGAACTTATAATATAACAGATGATATCAAATTAAATGTGTTAGATTATAGTTTAGTAGATAGCGTTGAGCAAGTTATTAAGTTGCTTACATCTGTAAAAATCTTTTATTTAATTAATAAAGAAACTTTCATTTTTTTAAGTTTGAATTACATTGTGAACCATCAGATATTCTAGGCTCTGAAAAACCTCTGGAAATGGGTATAAAAACCTCGAAAAACTTATAAAATGACAAATATAAAAGTATAAAGCCTTATTTTGGTTTATATCCAATATAATAGAAATCCTTTCCCTTTGAACATATATCAATATAAAAAAGCCAGAACAATAAAAAAACTGGATGACTGAAAATCTGGAGCACCAGGATAGTTCTGCCACTATGATGGTAAATGTTGTGGAATACAATGAAACTGATACCTCTGGAAAAAATTGGTAAACTTGCCAGGGAATTAACTGATACTGCCTCCCAGAATCAGGCTATTACTAAAATAATTATAATTTTACAACTAACTAATGCTGGAGAATTTCAAAAATGGTCTACCAAAGAATGGTTGGAAGCCTAAAACTCATGAAGTGATGACTATGATTTGAGCAATTAACAGCAACTCCATGAAGTGCCAAGCCTCCACACAGGTGCATCGTGAAGATGGTACAGCACCAATCTCACATTCAATACATGGTATGAATGATAATTGAATGGCAATGCTAAGTTTTACATATTGACCAAACAGACCATGACAAGTTCCACCAATTGTGACTCGAGGACTCTGAAAATTTAGCCAATTTCTAAACAAATCAAATACCTCTTAGGACAATGACACTATTCAGTTGGCCAATTATGTGACAATATGAATCAACAGTTACTATAATGGTTTTAAACATGCTAGATGAACTGTTTTTTAACGCTGTCTTCATAGTACAACTGTCATGTGCAGAACAATGAATTTAAATATGCCATTTATACACTCACCTAGCCAAATACTGAATGAATATCATGAAAACCAGGAACACTTAAATAAAAGGAGAAGAGCTCAAAGGCAAGGCCATTCCTAAAATACAGCCAATCAGTCCTCCCACTTGGTCAATAAACAGATATATGTCTTTTCAAAGCAAGTGAAACAACTCATGATGTAGGTGTAGGGAAGACCTCTATGAAACAACCTCAATGTCACAACTGAAATGAACCTGGGCATCATTTCAGGCAGTACAAACCCTTTCAGTGTCTGTAAAGTGGTCCACCTAGATGGAAGATTTACTTCTAGAATTAACTGAAGAAGTTGTGAGGTACATGCAGCCCTTAGGGCAGGCAAACTTCATTCATTTGGTTTCCCTACCAGTGCTAAACCTGCTGTAATGCTATATGAGAGGAGCACTAATGATCACTTCCTACCATATTCACATTCTTATTTATAATCAAGCACCAACCAACCACTACATATTGGGACCAATGCAATACCAGTATCCATACACTGAGCTGCCACCAGTTGAGACTAAACTTGCTCTTCAGCAGATCTAGTATTAATTTGAGTAAGAAAGATGAAGAACAAACCCACAACTACTTTTAGCAGTGATGTATGCCTTCAAAATATACACATAAGAAGAATCATCCAATAACAGAAATTACATTTATTTAGCAAAACGAATTAAAATTGATGACCTATTGAAGAAAGATAAGCAAGAACATGAAGAATTGCATGGCATCCCTATGGAAGAACATGATGAGCCATAAAGAAATTATATCATTAGTCCTTTATACTTACCAAAAATTTCAAGCATTCCATGGAAAAATAAAGCGCCAACACAAATGAGCAATGAAACCACAAAAGTTACCCCACATAAACTCATCTGGTATTGAAGAAAACAATAATAAATTTCATAAACCACAGCATCTCACTTATGTTAGAACACAAAACAGTGTGATATCAACTTAAAGAGATCTTAACTATTAAACTTTTAAAAAATGATTATTCTAGTAACTCTCTGATGTACAAATTATTGACTCAACTAAAATCTTTAGATCCCTCAAATCTGACTTCTCCAATAATCAATTACAAATCCAGCAACTGCACGTGTGAAAATCGCATACCTAATAAAATTTTTCCTCCACCTGAACTCCTTGATCTCTTCTGGAATTATATATCAAGGTTCCTCATTCCCTTGATGAGTTCCTTCTCAAAATGGGTAACATCGTATCCATTAAAATCATTATACTTATTCTAACTATTGTTCTCATTGTCAATTTGTACTTGTAAAATCAGGACATGATTGTATTGAGACTGGGAAGTCCACAATATATATACTGATATTATTACTATAAATCATCATGTTTACCTAATCTAATTTATTGTCATTCAGAAGTTGTCTCTGGTGTATAATTATATATACCAGACACAAAGTATAAAATAATGTGTATATTGTATATACAGTATATGAAATATTAGGACCTTGTCAAAGGATTCATGCCATTGGTTAAAGAAAAATGAAAGTTCCAGCAAAGAACTTGACCTGTAAAATAGTATGCTTAGCCACGCACTACAAGTGGTGCTCACTATAGGGGGTCCACTTATTTACTACCTTTTTAGAATTACCTTTAAAAACATGAATCCTACCCTAATAACAGAGGGTAACAACTAATTTGTTTTCTATATGTTATTCCCCCTAATCCTTCTCAGCTAGCCTGGGCCAAAATTGGGTTAATATACTTGATTCTGTTTTAGAAATTGACTATTACACCTTCGACATTGTAAGATCTAACAAATAGGCCAAATGTTTTTGTGCGTATTCCAAATTATTTTTTTGAAATATACAGCTCATGTATGCCCTAATTTACTAGCATTTGATCAAGAGCAACTAGAACAAGTATATAAAATAACAATATGAACCTCAGTCAGATACTATCATTACTCCATAGCATCATTCACCTTGGACAATACAACCATTTGCCCCTAGCATTCTATACGCAACTCCTAGATAGCAAATGTTTAACACCATGTGTTAGTTGAAGTGTTTGACCAAAAACTGTAAGTACTGTTTCCCATCCTCTCATCTTAACCCATGACCAATACCTACTCATGCGTAAGAAGGACCCTAGGTCCTTTATAGCTCCTCTCTCCTAGTTGAGTGATCTGAAATATGTGGTAGATGAGCGATTGGTTACTGCCTTGCCCTCAAGAAGCTCCATCTTTGAGCCCTTTTCTTTTTATTTTTATTTATTTAAGGATGGTCAACCAGGGGACAGACACATCTGATATGTAGGGAAGAGGAAAATGGAAAACAGAAAAGGGAAGAGAGCGCAAAACAAAGGAACTCAAAAGATACGACTTGGCACACTTGGGTGTGGCTGGGGGCCACAGGTGGTGGGTGACTAGACCTTAAGTGGCATGGCAGCTCAGGGGCTAGTAGGGTGTACCGCCTATGAGGACTGTGAAATTTTCAATGTCATAACAAAGGAACCAGATTGGAATCCAGTTGCCCATCCGTTTCTTCCATTTGTGTTGGAGTGAGCCAAACAGCCAGGCTTGGAAGTGGTCAGCCAAATGGCTGTGGAACCTGACGATGGCTTGGTTGAGATTGTGGAGGATCCCGTTGAAAGCGTTGAGGGTAATTGTGTGAATGGACCATATTGCAATACTCACAATTAGAGCCCTTAATGTCTGGGGGATAGGCGAGGCCATGTTGAGTGCCAGGATATCGCGGGATAGTCAGAATTCGGCTGTAGGTGATTGTTGAAACAAGTGCATCACGTTGGCCCAGATATGAGCGGATGGCGGGCACTCTTCCAGTTGGTGTGCTAGTATGTTGGGTCCGCCACAGATGGCGCATGTCTTGAACATTGAGAAAGTACGGTCAGCTGTTATAAACATATGGCGCATGTATTGCCACATTGTGGAGCACACTTGTGGGGATAAGAGGGGGCAGGTGATGAGGTCCCACATCTGCTTTTGGGTGCACAAGTCATATGGGACGTCTTGGTGGTCTAGGTAGTCAATCTGGGAAAGAGGAAAGGGTGGTAGTGGGGCAGGCGCTTTAGACACTGTTTGTCCCCTGTGGAGTTGCATGTAACCAGTTTGAGGGTGAAAGTCTTCAGATTGATATGCATAGGAGAAGCTCCAATCCCCTTGTCTTGGGTTGTACAGGATGCGTTTGAAATACTGGTTGGTGTTGTGGGGACCAGTGGCGGTTGGATGTGTTGCAAAGTATTTCATCAGAGTTGCAGGGTTGGAGGGGGACCTCAGATGTGGTGCTCTTGCGAAGTTGGTTTGGGCTGCCTTAGCCAGTGGGGGGATGGTGGGTTGGGTGACGTTGTGAGAGCTACCCATGAGCCTAGGATTTGCGTTACTCTTTCTGTGAAGTTGAGCAGCCCCATACCACCTTTCTTCCATGGGCCGTACAAGGTCTCCAGCCTGACAGGTGCGCGGTAACCAGACCATAGCCAGTTCTGCAGGAGCTTGTGGACTGCGTTGGTAAAGTTGGCGGAGAAGGGAACCGCGTGGGCAGCAAACCATAACTTTGACAAGATCAGGGAGTTGGCTAACACAACTCTTCTGGTTAAACTAGCTTTACTCCTCCGCATACATGTCATTCTTTTTGTGATGTTGTCCAAAATGTTGGTTTCAATGGTGTCAAGTGCATATCCACCAGCTTCGAGCCATATGCCCAGAGGACGGACTGGGTTGGTGGCGGGGTGGTGTAAAAAGGGTAAAGACAGTGGTTTTACTGGTTTGGATCGTTGTTGTGTGGTTGGATGTGTGGTTGGTTGGTTTGTGTGGTGGTGAGAGGGTGGGGCCCAGTTTAAACTGAATTTGCCCATAACATTAACTCTGTTTTTTGTTTGTTCAGCATGGCGTTACTCACTGACTCATACTGGTGAATAATGCGCTCAATCGCCCTGGCATCCCTATTGCTTGTGACTCCAACAACGCAGTCGTCAGAAAAGGCTAGCATTTTGGTTGGTAGTTGTCCCTCCAACCTGATTCCAGTGAGCTTTGAGTTTGCAATGCTGAGGAGAGGGTCAAGAGTAAAATTGTATAGTAGGGGTCTAAGCGGGTCGCCTTGTTTAAGGCCCCTTTGGGGGGTGATGGTGTCGGTTAGGAAACCTGGGCCTCTGATTGCAAACCTGGATGAGCGCGTTAGGAGGAGCGCCCAGTTTATAAAGCAGGGTGGTAGGTTGAAAGCCTTTAGACACTGTTCTAGGTAACCCCAGTGCATTTGGTCATATGCCTTCTTTTGGTCCAGGAAAGCAAGGGCGCCTGTGGGATTAGCTTGGCAGATGTTGGCAATTGTGTGGATGTTATCCCAAATTGAGCGATTTGGAATGAAGCCAAACTGATGGGGAGAGGGCTGATTGAGCAATGCAACCCAGACGTTTGGCTAAGTTTTAGTTAGTATTTTGGTGTTGGTACTGGTGAGAGCGATTAGATGCCATTTGTTTAGGTCTTCCTGGTCTCCTTTTTTAAAGAGTGTGACCACATATGCGTCTTAGCTGCCAGGTAGTAGGGATGTGTCTTCCAGGCACTTATTCATAGTTGTCAGTAGTATTGGTGCGATATATTCAAAATATTTTTAGAAAAATTCATATGGTAGGCCATCAGGCCTAGGCATTTGTTGCGCGGGGTTGATCTTATTACCTCCCATAGTTCATCTTTAGTGATGGGTGCTACAAGGTCTGGTTGACCAGCTATAGTGTTAATATTAGCGGATGATAAAATTTTTTCAATTTCTCTAGGTGGTGCAAAATCCACCGTGTACAGGTCGGTGTAAAATTGGTGTAATTCAGCCTATATTTCTGATGGTGTGGATGCCAGTGTGTCATCTGCTCGGCGGACCTGTGTGCAAGTCGCCAAAGTTAAAAATGGTTTAAAATGGCGAAAAAATAGGGCTGTGTGAGTTTCTCAGGATAAAATGTATTTTGATTTGAAGCATACTTCAGTGTAATACTGGTGTTTTCTAAAGGGAGTTTACATGCAAAGGATAGCTGGAACAACAGGCGGCCCCATTGGGGGGTGTATCCCTCGCAAGATGTGTTGTTTTCTAAGTGTTAAAGCTGTCTGATAGCCTTATTGATTGTCGCGGACATTGTGGCTGTTTTTCTGGAGTTCAGGTGGCAGGCTTTCTTACTTTGCACGAGCCTTGAATATTTCCTACTTGGTGATAGGGTTCCCATTGGGTGGTCATCTTTCTTGCTGTGTTGTTAGCACCATCTCGATCCAAAGTTTAAGCTCCAGAAGATGGATGGTGCTCGGGTAGACTCTGTGCCAGGTTGGTGGCTTTTTGTATGTTTCTGAGGATGATAATGCTAGTGAGATCAACCAGTGGTTGGAGAAAGGGATAATTGTTGTTGTAAAATCTGATACTCAGTGCTGGAAGCCTATAAAGGCGAGCATCAAGTCAATCTGGGTAATTGAGACTAGCTGGTCATTGTTGTGGTGGGGCCTTGTCATGTTGGCCAGAGTGGGGGCTTGTTTGGGAATGGTGTCACATAGGACCAGCGTTGCCTTTAGTATGCATAGTTCCATGTGGCCGCGGGGTATAGCCTTAGACTTGGGCCAGCGGTTGGTAATGGTGTTAAGCCAGCAGTTGAAATCTCCCGCGAAAAACGTTGCCTTGGGGAAAGGGATTGAGAGGATAATGGAGAAAATTTTTTGGCGGTTGTTTGGATCAGAAGGGGCATACACACATGCCATGGCGAAATTTTCTCCATTCCACTTGAGATCCACTAGAAGCAGCCGTCCCTCCAGGTGGGAGGATGTTCTTCAGATATTTACCGGAGGGTCACAATTTGTTCAAATTACCACCCCACAGTGGTATGTCCAAAAGGATTTGGCCGGAAGGAGCATGGTTGACCATGACTCCTCCTCCCCTAGTGGACAGTGGGGTTCTTGGATGGCCAAGATGTCCACGGGGTATTGCACAGGAAAGCAATTTTTTGGCCCAGGACATGGGGCCTTGGCTCCCGCGATGTTGAGCGTCCCTATGTTGATTGTGGTAGTCTGCAAATCAGTAACGCTAGGGCGACCCACTGAGGTCACCCAGTTCCTTATCACGGGTCATACTGCGAGTATGGGGCCAATTAGCCAGATTGGTTCCAGTGTGTTGGTCGGCGGTCTTAGTACTGGATTTGTTCAGTTTCTTCTGGATCAGATTAATCCGTGGAGTTTGGGTCTGGCGTGGGTTGGCTTTTGCCCCATCAGCGAAATTTTTTCGCCGCTTGCCTGTGGGTTTGATGGACAGAAACTAGGAGTTGGGGTGGTTGTGTTTTGTGCATAAGTGTTGTCACATTGTGATTGGCTGAAATGGTCTTCCATATCATCGCTTATCACACGTGATTGGCTGGGAGGATCCCCAGTGGTGCAAGGTGGATCTGCTCCCACTTAGTTGGAGGTGTTTGATTGGTTGTGTCCAAAAAATTCATCATTTTGGTTGCATTGGGTTATATGTGGGGGATCTAAATGGTTATTCCGCTGTGCTGCCATGGCATCCACCTGAATCTGTTCTGGGAAAATTGTGGTGTGGGTTTGGGTCTCAGTGGAACTCGCAGCCTTCTTGCAGGCAGTCTGTGTGCGATGGCAGTCCTTGCACAAAATGGGCTCAGCCAAAGCGACATGAGCTCTTTCGCCCCAATAGAAGGTGAAAGTGGAGTCCTTAATTTTGCCAAAAGTTGGGCTTGTTTCATCCATATTATCCTCACAAAATTCTGGTGCTTCAATCCCATACTGACGGGGCATGTGTGGTCTTTGTGGCCTATAGCTGAGCAGAATTCGCAGATGGGTGGGGTGTGTTCTGGTGTGATATGGAAGGGGCGAGATACGCAGCCATTGGGGAGGTTGATGGTCGCTGTGCGGGGAATGAGGGTGATATCCTCTACAACATCCTGATCAGGTTCTATAAAGGCTATTGCCTTCCCTGTACACAGGTGGGGAAGGAGGGGGAATTTCTCGAATTTAAATTGTTTGATTATGCTGTAACCTTTGAGGCCCCCGTGGAGCTTGTCCACAAGGATATCACAATGCACGGTGCTTGGGAGTCATTCAATATGATGAATAGGTCATTTGCCTCATTCCATCATGTGCGCACCATGTGGATGGTGCGGTCTTCATTGTTAATCTTTATGGAGAATATGATTTTTTCTGCTTCCGCCACTTCTTCTGCGGACATGAACCCAACGTCCACTCATCCTCTATGTAAATTTTTATAATTTACTGAGACGGTGTTCAGGAAAGTTGCAGAGAAGGCCTCCCCCATTTTTTCCCATGATTCAAGGGAAGTATTGCTGACCATAATTATAAGGCCATTCTTGAGGGAGGCCAGGGGTTGGGAGTGTTCTATTTTGGTATATGCGCCCATCTTTTGCAAGAATTGCAAAACTCTGGGTGTGGCGCTGTACTCAACCTTTTTGGTAGGAGGGTGTGTCAACATTCTGCCAGGGAATTTTTCCCCGGCGGGTTAAGAGGGCTTCAGGCCTTTCATGCTGGCCACTTTTGCCCAACTGGTGTTGTTGTGGACAAATTTGCTCATATTCCTGGTTGATTGTCAATCTCAGAGAAATTGCATAGAATCGTGTTACTAAAAGTGATAGTAATGGGAAAGAAAAGCCTTGAGCCCTTTTCTTATTCTAATTATTTAAATATGATAGAAGGGTTCTCAGGGAGGTGGTCCAGGTCAGTGTCATCCAGCAGTACCCTATGGTCCATCCCAATAATAGCCTTTTTACCCACAATATGCAAGAACACCCATTATTGCCTCACATACCATATAACCCTAATGAGTCTGATTAGCCGCATGGGGTCATTACTAGTGAAACAGATCGCATATCAAACCTCCAGGTCATTAAATCCATTCTAAACTTTATTTCAGTTAAACTCTCAATTGGAATGGGTTCACGCAAAAATTATCTGCAATGTCTCATTAATCCAAACAAATCTGCGCAATATTTCACTATCAATGTTAATATCCTATGATAGATAACATACACTATTAAAATTTAGAGATGTGATTCAAACCTGTCAAAGTTTATTTACAAACCTACCACACTCTTCCTAAAAGATTAGAGTTTACCAAAGAGGCCTAGGCTCAGGCTAGTTTTTGATCTCCTCTCCAATTCTTTCTCTCCCTCCTATAAAGGCAACATCCACTCTCTAGGGTAAGTTGCTGGTTTATTTCATAGTTCTTTATTCCATTCAAATAGATTTAGCTTTCCATAATTTTCCTTCTTGTGAAATCCGCCTTACACACCATACATTAAGCTCTTAAGTTGTTCTGGCAAATTTTTTCCGCCATCCACAGAAAATGGTACCTAGAATCATGAAGAGAATGCTCCAACACATCATTCCAGCGACTTGCCATACCGTGACCAAACTTATGAATCTTATGACCACCAATCATTATTGCTGATCAGTTGCGCACGCCTGCAACTACAATTTTCCAGCTAAGTTGTCACTAATTTAACACAAGCTGTCCAGGGTGTATCCCTCTACTATTATAATTCAATCTCATACAAACACCAACAACTGTATAGCATGAAGGGGTCATTGCACTCCTGCATCTCTTTCCCCTAGGGGTTTCCCCCCACAAGGCCCATTAATGCCCCCATTGCAGTCCTTTGCGCATTAATGGAGTCTTTGGTATTTAAGTAGATAGTTTTAATCTTGACATAACCCATGTAACGTTCCACCTCAGATTTTTTAGGATGACTTTGCCCCTGGCATTTAGGCTTTACAATGGATACTGTCACACCCATAAAAGAAGGCCAGTCCTTTCAATCAGCCGCGACCATGACATAATAAACCAGCCACTAACTTCAGCACTCTTCGCTCTCCTATCATTAATTGAAGAGTAGAATTGTCCTAGATTTTATAAAACCCCATCAATATTTGTATTCCAGCTCCTTTCCCCTGATGGGGAGGATTAGGCTTTAGTACAGCCCCATTTCGTTGTCTGACTTGGAAGAACTGGCTGTAATTTGTGCAAAGGGCAGGCTTCACAGCCCATTGGGTACTAGTAGTTCACTTCTTATCCTGGCTCCTACTTATACTCCCGCAGCTCTCTCTCATCACCTACTATGGAAGATGATACCACTTTTCTGTTTCCCATTACCTTCCACACCAGTCAAAAAAGTTACAGTGCGGGCTCTCCTGGACACAGGAGCAGCTGGCAACTTTATGGATCTAAGTGTTGCGCAATCCTTGTTCCTGGGCATAGACGAAGCTTTTCAATACAGGCACATCCTATGATCCAATGAAACGCCACACTGTATGACGTCCAATGAAGTTCTTTTTTCGTAACTTCTTTTTCCATGACCACTTCTCCACATTTCAGAAATAACTATAGCTTGTAATTATTGTCATGGACTGGTAACGGCATCAGCATGTGAATATTGATTTAGCCTCAACTACCTCTTCTTTGTTTATAGTGATCTCAGTAAGGAGATCCCTATAGTCAAAACCCTTTACTAAGACCTCTTTGAGCTCAACCTCACCTCCTTCACTTTCCCATGACCTTACACTGGAGTTTCCCCTTCTCTCACCCCTTACAAGTATGTCTTTTAACAAAAATCCTAATACATTTCCATAATACTAGGAGTATAACTTGGCATTTTTATATTTGGTGCAATTAATTAATATAAATTACTTCTTATAACCATAAGTCAAGGAGGAAGATAAAGCTTCGGAAATATTGTGGAGTGACTTTTTGTAAAAAGGCTGAATCTTCAAGAAGTTCACCTTTTCGCCTCCCCATTGTCTTTACTCAGAAGGCGAAAGGTTCCCTGCGGCTCTATGTTAACTATGAGCATGTTAAAAATGTACTTGTTCCGGACTCCTACACCCTGCCCCTAGAGCAGTACATTGCACAATTTATTGCAAAGTCTCAGGTACTTTACAAGATCGACCTGGTAAGTAATTATAATCAAATGAGGGTCAAGGTAGTGCAAGAGTGGCTCACAACCATCTGGACCAAAAGAAAAATTCAAGTTCATGGTGATTCCCTTTAGGGTAAAAAGGCACTGGCAACTTTTCATCTACACGTCATTTAGATCCTAGGGGGACCTCTAGTTCTCATGTAATATCGCTTATATTAATGACTTACTGATATATTTTCCTACCCATGAGAAACATGTGAAGGATCTGGAAGCAGTGATGGCTGTCCTCCACAAGTCTGGGCTCGTTGTGAAGCCCTCCAAGTGTGAATTATTCTGTGAGGAGAAGCCCTTATTTACGACCTAATGATGAGAGATGGAGGTGTAGTTTCCCCCTGTAAGCTTGCAGCCATCCAATCGTGGTTAGCTCCAATCTCCCAGAAGCAGCTCAGGAGCTTCCTTGGCACAGTAACTTTTCTAAATGAGTTCTCATACCTCGCTCAGCTAGCTGCATCTCTCCCGCCGCTAACTAGTAAGAACTCCCTTTTTAATGGTCTGATGAGTGACAATAGGTCTTTGAGGCCATCAAAGAAGTTTTACCTACAACCCCAGTGCTCCACCATGCAGATACTTCCATGCCCTTCATTATGGCCTGAGATGCTTAATCAGTTGCTGTGGGCGCGGTGTTGCTGAAAAAGCATGAAGGGGTGAAACGACCTGTTGTCTATTTCCCAAAAATTCATATCTAAGCAGCAAGCGTGGGATGTCTATGACAAAGAACTGGTGGCAGTGCCCTGGTCTCTCACCCACACGAGATACCTCCTTCAGGGCGCACAAAATGTGGCTACTATGTGCACCAATCATAAGCCCCTATTTTATTACTAAAAGCTCCAGAAATTAGCCCGTTACTAATATTTAACTTACTAGGAATTTCTGAAAATTCTTTTTTAAATATGAGTTCATCAAATGACCTTTGTAGTCTATCTTGACAAGATAGACTGGAACCAATTATTATCCCCCAGTGCAAAATATCTCTCGTATCACACCACTTTAGACCCCTCCCAGATACACTACAGGACCTTCTAACTGTACCCTTTGATGACCTAACCCCAAATGCACCCATTCATTTCCTTATCATAGACACTCAACTGTGCTGTCTAAAGGTTATTGTGCTACATGAAAATTTAGAAACAAAGACCCAAAACGCCCTTAATATGAGTTGAAGGATGGAATTATCTTATTTGGGATAGGATTTGAATTCCTTCCTCTTTTCATGCCCAGGTTATCAAGGGCATCATGTTCCTCCAGTAGTAGGTCACCTCTATTCCAAGAAATGCGCGGAACTCATTATTAAGACCTACAATTGGCCAAGTTTTTCAAAAGATTTCCAACAAGGATGGCAAACTGTGTCACATGCACCCACTCCAAATCTTACAAAACTGGTAATAAAAACTTGTATACCCTTTGCAGAAGGCTAAGGCCCCTGAATCTCAGTCTCTGTAGATTTCATTTTGAAGCTTCCCCTATCAAAAGTCTTTAATGCAGGTATAGTGGTTGTCAATAAATCCACTATATTCTCACTGTTCATTTAATGCCATTTGACTATAACCACAGCAGAAACGCAGCAATTTTGTCTCTCACATTTTCTCTACTTTCAGCTTCCCTGATAAGATTGTGAGTAATTGGGTTCTTTTATTCACCACTCAGTTCTGAGATGCTCTCCTTGAGCTCCCAATATTAAACTATGCATATTTACTTCATACCACCCTCAGTTGGACAAAAAAACTGAGAGAATAAATCAGGTCTTAGAGAGGTACCTGTATTGTTATGTTTCTACCTCCCAGGATACCTGGGCCATGGATCTTCCCTTGATTAAGGTTGCTCATGACAACACTTCCCAATCCACCACTTTTTTTATTTCTGTCTTAAGCTAATCTAGGCTAAAAACAATGTTGTAATTGGGTTTATTAAGCATCTGTGATATAATATAATCTACTGAATTTGTAATTTTTATGATAATTATACAGATGGTTTATTAGTTCTTACCATTTATATCACCCCACAGCCCCAACTTTTAGGGCCTTCATTGCAAGGACTTCAAGAAAATCAAATCCCTAATCCTCGCCAGTGCAACTTCTGCTGCCTTAATTTAGCGATCACCTCAACTTGTGGTATCAGGGATTATATATATTTTTAACTATTATGATTTCAATATTCTATCTTGCCCTGCACCAGAGAAGAATAGCTTGTAATAGGGTCTTATTCTCATTACGGCCATCTGCTGATATCCTTATTGCAATTGGCATATTGCTATTATTATGGACCTGACCAAGCTCTAGGCATTTGCTTTCTTGGCCTAAATGTATTTTACAACTTGTTTTCCCATTATTAAGTGTTGCTTGGTAGCCCGAAATAACACCAATAAAAACTCTGAAAACTAGAAGAGCACACTTAGGCGGGATTGTGATTTTGCCTGGGGACCTTTAATGCTGTAGCTGAACCCATCCTAAACTGAAGATTACTTTAGCGAGACCCTGAGCCACTGGTAGTACTAGATACTATGGTGTTCTCCTCAATTTTCTTAATAAAAACCCTATTGCTATTGATAAGGTTTTCTGCTATAAATTTTTGTCAAGGTTACTATCCTTAAACGGTACCTTGTATTTTTTGATGTTTATGACCTGTGCACCTAAAATATGACATTCCAGAACCAATATCAATATATAGTACTTACTACAGGGGGATCAAACCTTGTTTCCCTGTGCATTACCTTTCTAAAATATGGAACTCAGTAATCCAATTAAAGTCTAGCTATAAGTAGAATTATAGAAATCCTCCAAGGATGAAACGGTTAATCACAAGACTCAGCCAAGTAATCCTGACGATGTTTATCAATTATGTTTTAATTTGGAAGCTCACGTAAGCCAACTGTCTGGAACTATAAATGGACATGATCCCCAAGTGAAAGCACTATAAAGATATTAAAGCTCATCAATGCCGCCTTGACGGCCTTAATACCTATATGGATGGAGCTGTTCACTCAGTATTTATTTGTACCAGTAACTCAATTCCTTACATTCGGAATTTAAAACTCAGTGACAAAAAGTAAGGTCCTTGTTGAGTGAAATCATTTTCTCAGAAAGCGGACTTTCTTGCCGCTAACTAAAAAATTGTTAATATTGAACCCACGTTGCAGGCATAACACCACCGTTTTTCTGACATGATGGATTAATCTAAAATTAAGATCTATAATAATTTCTGTAAGTGCTGACAGGGTTAGTTTGATCAAAAAGCCCTTCTGATGGAACCATATAGTGATAGAAATAAGCCATTATTTACTAATAACTTATATGCATTTTTACATCTAGTTATGCCACTGAAGCTTCTGAACATTCTGACACTCCGGCGACTCATTCTCCTGAGCATTTAGACTTGTTTATTGGTGAGACTCCCATACAACCCATACCTAATACTGCTGCTATTCCTAATAGTATCCTCTTGACCTCCTTCAATCAGGTTGCTCAAGAGGCCTAAAGCCAGTTTATTCAAACTCCTCATCTTTGTAATCTAGAAAATTATATAGACAACGCAGGCCTTTCACCTATGCAGCCATGAAACTCAATTTCTGATTACCCTGTTAATTTATCAAAGTTTAACAATAAGGCGATTGTGCATAATTTTCTTAATCTCAGAGATCAGCATGAGCGGGCGTCCAAGACCATTAAGTTGGCAGCAAAAAATGAACTTTTTGGACTCCAAAAGTCAGGAATTAAGTATGTCAAAATTAAAGAGGGCTGTGGGACCATCTAGTACTAAAAAAAAGTAAGAGGGCTGGAGAGTACTACTTAATGCCAAAGATCTTTTTATCAGGTTTTGGCAGTGCAAAAAAAGGATTACATTAAAATGAAAGTTCTAATTTTTTCTAATAGATATGAACCTTTACAAGTATCTTCTGTGAGTTTCTGTTTAAGGCGCAGATGCTATCTGGGGTTAACTTTATAGATGATTTTGACGCTAAAGTTTCTTTTTTTCATGCCTGCAAGCCCTAAAAGGAATTGTATCAGAATCTGATACCAGTACTGAATAAGGAGCATAACGTGGCCCCTATGGTGAATTATTTCTGCAGATGCGCCATCACCTTTGAGGCGCCTAACAAAAGACCTCAGGAGCTTGAAACAAATAAATGGGCTATCTCCCAAAGAAAGAATTAACTCAACCTTATGCCCCTCGTTCTGATAAGCCTGATATTAATGATATCACCTGTTATATTAGTAGAAATATAAAGCAATATGCTAATTATTTCTATAAACTGCTTTTAAGCCCCAGGTTCATTCTGTGAACCCCATAAGATAGGAAGACTTGTGAAGATTCAAGCGAAGTAGAATTGGGGGTTCCTACCTTTTTCACCTTTAAAAAACTCTCCAGTAAAAAGAAATCCTGGGAACCACCTTCTATTAACCAAGGTGCAGCAAGGATTTCCCATCCCCACTGGTCAAATAATATACAGCGGACGATATGGTAGTGGTTACTACCCGCTCTCAGAAGGACTGGGAGGCTGAGTTTAAAAGGAAGTAGTATCAAAGCCTTACGTTATACAGTTAAAACAACAAGAGCTTTCAGTTCCCTCTGTGGAATCCCTAAGTTTCTTGGGTTCAAGTGGCTATAAACTTTGAGAGTTTAAAGGAATCTAGCTTCAATTAGGCAAAGAGATTCAGAATTTTTATGTCAAGCAGACACTTTGGATGTCCTCAATAGATTCTGCACATGAAAATTTCTCTGAATGCAACTATATTGATATTACATTACATAAGTTAAAAATATAGCAATTGTCAACAGTGGGGCGCCAGTTAGTATGTGTCCACTAACTTTGTAAATAAACTAACCTCTCAACAGATATAGATCTTTGGAAAATCTATGGTGGCTTGGGCCCTCATACCACAACCTCTGAAGGAGCATAAAGTGCATTGCAATCCAAATTAGGCTCACTTGTATAATTCTACTCTACCATTGGTTTACTCAAATCAAAACTATGTTTTTCTTTTTTCAAAACCTCATTTTATGAGTTCTTATGAATTTAGAATTCTTTTTAAAAATACTTTAGTATTACTCAAAAAATTTCTACTACTGTTTATAATTGTAAGGATGATGCGTCAGCGCCTTAAAATCAGCTTTTTAACCTTGCATTTTAGGATGTCATAGTGTCCATCAGTTATCAGCGGCTTCATGTCATACTGGTAGTCACTTAACCAGATTGTGAAATCTAAGGGTATTCTGCTACATGCTAATTGTAGCTTATAATTTAAAAAGCCATCAAATTAAGTGGGAACATTAATTAATCTGAAAATCCCCTAAGGGTAATATGGCAAAAATTGTACCATTTGTTGTTCCAATTTAAAACCTGTTACAACGCCTGGGATTATTTTTCAAAACCATGGCGAAATTTGGGTACTGCTAGCTAGTCTAAAAATACCCTATTTAGATACAGAGACATCAGATTGTTGCTTTTGTGCATCTATTACCAGTCAAAGAAGTCAGAAAGCTTTATTATTTTAGTTACTTAATTAACTAGGCCTTGGCGGTAATGATAATAAACGTGCTTGTTCTTTAGTACCTTTAAAACGCCTTATGGGGTTAACAGAGGAGGAGAAGGACCAGGCCTAGGATTTTCTTGAAAAACATAGTAAATTTTTTTCCTAAAAAAGCTGTCAAACTGGGTTGTGCACATAATGTGTTACGCCATATTGATACCAGTATTTATTTTTTTAATTTGCCTCCATCCTATCAGGTCTCAAAGTTGTTGGATGAAGTGTTAAATAAAGAGATTAATTGACTTATGCAGCAGGAATGTTAGTGCCTTCCAAGAGACTTTGGACCACCCCAGTTTAGATTAAAAATAAGGACTGATCTAACCAAGTAGTAATAGACTATCAAACGTAGCAGTACTACCAAAAAGGATTCTTATTATTTACTATGAATCAGCAATGAACTAGATTGCTTGGGTGATGCAAGATCTTTTTAAGACATGTATCTAATTTTGGGCTATTGGCAGAATGAGATGCATAATTATGAACAGGAGAAGCGTGCTATTATTATGTCTCAGGGCTTGTATCAACCCACTTGTATGTCAAAAGTATTGTGCAATCTCCATGAATTTCTAATAAGCCATGTATACTATATTGGGTGACTTAAAATCTCCTATGTGCTAGTTTATCTGGATGGTTAAATGTTTTTCCAAAAAATTAATAAGCATCTACATCACATAGAAGAATTTTCCGCTGCCTCTCTAGGATGATCTTAAAAAAGTGCATAAGTGCAACATTTTCTAAGAGCAGCAGGAGTACATGAGGGTTCATTATTGATAAGCATAGCTTATGGCCCCAGATCAGCAAATTTTAAAAAAATTAAACATATGACGCAGCCAAGTAGCAAGCGCAATGTTCAAATGTTATTTGTAATGATTGGCTATTACCACTGATTTGTAGATAATTTCAGTAAAATTGGTGATCCTTTATTTTATTTGTTGAAAAATAGATTACCTTTTGAGTTGACTGGGAACTATTAATCGAGCTTTGATAGAATAAGGCGTTACCTTACCCAAGCGCCACTACTAATGTACTTTATTTTCAATATACTGTTTATCAGTCAGATGGATGCTTCTCACACCACCATTGGGGTAATGTTATCGCAATTTGATTATGACAGGATTGAGCATCCCATGGCTTACTGCAGCCGGACATTGGATGTTCACATGTGCAAATATAGTAACTGAGAAGGAGTTCCTGGCAAGCATCTATGCGTATAAATAAATCCAGGTATTCTCCATAGAGTGAATTTCACAGCAGTACCAATTATGCCTACATTCTCTGGTTACAGAATCTAGAGGAGCCAGATAAGCGGCTGACTTGATAGAATTTGAATACAAGCTTACACTTTTGAAATTTAGCACCGCTCTGGCATAAAGCATCAAAGCGCCAATGAGTTACCTTGACTGCCCACTATGGCCTTAGTGGCTGATGTGATAATGAATTAATTGGTAAGATGCTAACCCAACAATATGACAATGATCTAACAAACTTTCACCACTCCCTAAAAAATTCAAGGAAAAACAATGTTGTAAAAATGGAAGCTCTATAAAGGCATGTATGACCAGCAATTTTGGATACCCTGACCAACGAAGTGAAAAGATATTATTGGGTCCCAAAAAGCGATGTAGAATGGGGGCTTTTGGAGACGCTTGAGCTGTTGAAACATCACCACTATCGTAAATCAATGCATTTTTACATTCATGAGTCTCTCCACAGTTGTAAGGAATGCCAAGTGGATAGACTTTACCATAAAAAAACCATATCAATTGATTAAGCCCAACTTTTAGTGGCATACCATCTTTATTGACGTTTTGGGCCCTCTGGTCAATAGATCTGGTCATATTTAAATTTAAATTTAAATTTATTGCGGGGAAGGCTGACCATAGGATGGACACTTCCAAAATTGACCCAAACGAGACAACACTTAGTAACAGGGAGGGCACCCCAGAGAAGCGATGCTATCTCCTGTTGCCAGCGGGAATGCCACTTATGGGGATGGGTAGGGAACGTGTGAAGGGGCCATAGCCACAATTGAACACGTGTGGAGGAAGGGGTCTGATTTGATGAACCAAACTGGGAACCAGGAGGATACCAGCTGTCGGCAGCGCGGTGGGAGGTATCCAAACATCCATGCTTGAAAGTGGTCCACCAAATGAGACCGGAATCTGTGGACAGCTTCTGGGAGGTTGGGGATGGAGCCTGCGATGGCATGCAAGACAATCGTGTGGATGGTCCACATGGCGATTACAACCACCAGAGCATGGAGGGAGGGTGGAAGGGGGGAGGCCGTTGATAAAGCAAACATATCTCTTGACAGACTGAAGGGATGTGTTTGATTCTGGCCCAGTAAACATTGAACTTCGCGCCATATCACTTTAGAGGTAGGACACTTCTCCAGGCGGTGGAACAGCGTTCCATACTGGCCGCACATGACGCAGGATGAGTGTAAAGCGTTAGAGCGCTCAGCTGTACGGTACACCCGCCTCAGGCAGCGCCACACTTGGGAGCAGATTTGAGGCTGCAACAGAGGATGGTGAGCGTATTTTCAGATGGTTTTTCGGGTCTCAATGGAGTATGGGATGTCCATAATGTCCAGGTAATCCACCCTGGATAGGACGTGGGGCCGTGTGGGGATCACGCCATCCTGGATGAGTAGCCCCTGTACCTCTTGTGTGAACTGAGGAGAGGGGCGGCCTCTTCAGGTTGTATGTCTGGTAATACAAATTCTCCACTCTGCGCTTCGCATGGAGAGTAGGATTCGTTTGTAGTGGGTTTTAGTCCCATGAGGACCTGTGGCCGATGTGTGTGATTCGAGGTATTTCATCAGGGAGTGGGGGTTTGATGGATTGTTGAGGCCCAAGGCTCAGGAGAAGTTGGAGCGGGCCGCGTGGGACCAGCGTTGGGAGTGTAGGGGCGGTGACGGCTGCAATCCAGGTACCCAAGATCTTGGCCGCATGAGCTCTGAAGTCAAGCAGGCCCATGTCACCATGATGATAAGGGTTAAACATGACTTCTAACTGTACTGGTGGGCGACCTGACTAAAGCCATCCTTGCAGCAGGGCATGCAATGATTTGAAGAAGCTTGGGGAGAAGGGATGGCGTGGGCTCCAAACCAGACTTTGGAGAGGAGCATAGAGTTGGCCAAAATGACCCTGCCGGTAAGGGAAGTAGGGTGGGCTCTGAGGGAGGCGATGCGCTTTGTCACGTTATCTAGAATACAACTCTCCATTACTGCAGATGCGTATCCGCCTGCCTCCACCCACACGCCCAGATGGCGGACCAGCCCTATGGTAGGACGTGGCACAAAGGGGAGCACCAGTGGGGCGGTGCGGGGTGAGCTGGGAGGGCGAGCGCGTGTAAGCAGATGTGCCGGGCTGGGTTCTGGTTGCAGGGGCCCAGCAGTTTTGATACCGACCAAAGAGGCTGATTTCGGTTTTGGAGGCGTTCAGTGCAGCATTACTTACCAGGGAATACTCCTGGATGAGAGCTTCAAGTGCACGTGCATCTTTATTATTATACATCCCCACCACACAGTCATCTGCAAATTCCATCATCTTGACTGGGGCTTGGCCTGGTACATGGACCCCAGTGAGTTGGGCATTCACATTTCGAAGTAGTGGGTCAAGGATGAAGTTGTATAAGAGTGGGCTAAGGGGGTCCCCTTGTTGCAAGCCCCTTTGAGGGCGGACTACTTCCGTTAGGAAGCCAGGGCCACGTACTGCCATTGTTGCAGATTCCGTGAGCAGCATCACCCTTTTGATGAAGTGAGGGGGTAAGCGGAATTGATGGAGGCAGGCCCTGAGCTATTCCCAGTTTACTCTATCATAGGCCTTCTGTTGGTCCAAGAATGCAAGTGCCCCAGAGGCTGTGGACTGGCACGCGTTGGCCACAGAGTGCATGTTGTCCCAAATTGACCTTCTGGGTATGAAACCAAATTGTTCTGGGGATATGGTGGCAGAAGCTACAGTCCCAAAACGGTTAGCCATGATTTTTGTTAAAATTTTTGTATCCATGCTAGTTAAAGATATGGGGCGCCAGTTGGCTAAGTCTAGCTTGTCCCCTTTCTTGATGAGTGTGATAGTGAAGCACTCTTGTCCTCCTGGCAGGAGGCACATTTCCAATTAGCTCTGGTTAAGGAGGCCAACAGTAGTGGGAATATATATTTGAAGTACTTTTTGTAAAAATCATATGGAATGCCATCCGGGCCTGGGCATTTTCAATTTGGTGCACCGCGAATGGCTGTCCATAATTTGTTTGGAGTAATATAATTTCATTATTTCTGGGTATTGGGAAATGGTGCAGATGTGGGCTCAGTCAAAAAATTCCGCCACTTTGGCTGGCTAAATTGGATTGGATTGGTACAACTTGGAGTAATAATTTTGTATTCTGATTGCCACTTCAGCTGGCAAATCCACAATGGAATCATTCAATCTTTGCACCTGTGTGCAGGCCACACTCTGGCGTGGTGCGAAATTTTTTTTAAAAAGTATGCAGTGCACTTGTCACCTTTTGTGATGCGTGTTGCCCTGTGCTGAACACAAACCTGATGTTTGTGTTGCCTTTTGAGTGCATTGAGGTGGGCGGCTGCCTCCGCCCACTTCCAGCCCCATGCAGAGCTGTATCCTGTAGCTGGGATGTTGGACTACAGGTGTTCCAACTCTGCCAGAGTGCGCGAAATGACCGCCAATGTGGCTTGTGAGCGTCTGGAGGAGAGATGGCGAGATTGGCGGATGGTATCTTCTTTGAAAGTTGCCAATATGGAAATGGGGTCCACGCAAAACGGTGCAACAAACTCTTTTGCCAAAGTTGCTGATTCCACCCTCGTGGAAAATCCTGGTGACGCAAGCTTGGGGGGCGGATTTTGCACCAATGTGGGGCCTTAGCAGCTGTGACAGGTAGGTGGTAGGTTATTGAGACCAGTCGATAGTCAGAGAATTCCATTTTTGTTTTTTAAAGTGGGATATTTGGGGTTGGAATTTCGCCAGCATAAGGATAAGGTCAATGCGGGACATGGACCTTAATTGGCCATTGTGGACGTGGGGGTGCATCATGTTCTTGAGAAGCAGGCCTGCCGCAGCAGTGCATCCATTAACCCAAGGGTGGCCTTTAGAACGCGTAGTTCTACGTGACCCTGTGGGGTGTGGGGTGAGGGTGGCCACCAGTCCGTTGGTGAGGTTAGCCAACAGTTCATGTCGCCGACTAGGAAAGAATCAGGGGGTAGTGGGAGGGATTTGACCGACGAGAAAAATTCCTGATGCTCATGTGCACCATTTGGGGCATAGATGTTGATGATTGTGTGTGCAACGTCAGCCCACGAGAAGGTGACAATGAGCGCTCGGCCATTTAGGAATGTTTCTGAGGATGTGTTTTTATAAAATTATTTTTCTGAATTAGCACCCCACAGTGCTTCGACCAAAAGGATAGGGATGGTAGGAGTATTGTTTTCCAAGTTACCTCAGAACCTCATGGACAGTGGGACTCCTGGATGGCCAGGATATCCGCGGGTAAATTTTGTTGTAAAAAACTCAGTTTCCTAGCCCGGGATGGGGAGGCCTTGAGTCTGGCAATATTCAGCATCCCTAGAGTGAAGGTTTCCCCCATCGCACCTTAGGAGTGAGGGGTGGGCCCCTGGGCCCACCAGCCTCTTCCAGGTCCCCACGGGCTTTCACAGCAGCGTGGGTATTAGCAGCAATGCTATCGGGGTTTTTGTTAATTTTTATGGAAAGAGTCGCGTTGGCTTTGGCCTTCACTTTTTGTTTTCCCGACGTCAGACGAATTTTTTGCAGTGCGGATAAGTTTGGTGCACCGTCAAGTGGGGCAAAATTTTTTTTTCAATTGGGATAGGTCCCAAGTCAGTTTCAACAGGGGCTTGGGTGCAGCAATTGGGTGAGATCGAATCTCCCATCAGATCCTCAGATTGAGTGGCCCACTTGGCATGGGCCTCCCAATCTGATTGGGTGATGGATTCCCAAGTCACTTCCACCACGAAGGTCTCCATGTCCTCCTGGCGTTGTGAGTGTGGGATGGTGGTGGTGACCTTGGCCGCTTCCTTGGCCGCAGTCCTATGGGCCTGCTTGGCCTTTTTCCGCTCCTGCGGGGAGATGGGCTTTACCAATAGGTAGCAGCCTTGTGCTCCCCATGGGAAAGCCTCTTTGGTGCTTGCGGTTGGTTCGTAGTGCGCCTCTCCGCTGGCCATGGCCGCCGAGGGGTGCTCTTGGAATGTAACGCCCTCTTTAATGGGGCACACGTGTGCCTTATGGCCGAACGCATCACAGTGGGTGCAAATGGGGGGCGCGCTGTCCACGGTTACCCAGAATGGGTGGGTGGTGTGCCCTGCGATGTCAATAAAGGTGGAGTGCGGGATCTGGGTTAGGTCCTTTGCGATCTCCTCAGTTGGGGTCAGAACTGCGATGGCTTTGCCAGTGCACAGGGTGGCATCAGCGTGAAATGTTGCATTTCGAAAGATTGTATTTCTCCATATATGGTAAGACCATCTTTCAGGTGTTGCTCCAAAATATCACGTTTTACCATAGTAGGCAAAAAGTCAAATGTGAGGAAAATTTGGTTTGATTTTGTCCATCTGGTGCATTTAGTTTTGATGACCCGTTGCCCTTTGGGGGAGGTCGACCACTATGCGCACCACTGCAGCCTCATCTGCTGCTATTTTGCTTTCAAAACCTTGGTCCAGCCAACCACACGACATGGAGTGAGGTGCAACGTACACCGCGGTTGGGAAAATTTTGTGTACATCTTCACAAAATTTTTCCCATAGGGCCGTTTTTTGGATGTCCAGATACACACGGACTCCAAATTCCACCGACAAAAGTGGCTGGGAATGTGGCGTATTGATGTACTGGTTGCATCGTGCTTGCCACACAAGTATCTCCAGGGAAATTGTGACCACCGGTTTTTTTAGATTTTTTTCTATTCCGCCAGATTCTCCGGGGCGTTTTTGAATGTTAGAGGCCGCGGGCCTTCCGCCTGCTCCTCTTGCCTTGCTTGCCCAACTGCTCCCAGACATGGCCGCAGACTAATCCCCTCTATGAGATTATCAAACTAGATTTAGTCTTGAATTGAATGGGTTGCAAAAGTGTTTGCAACGAGAAAGAAAAGTAGTATTTGAACTCTATATTTTTATTCACCCATTTATTGTAATTTATCAGCTGTATGATAAAGCGTAATTGGGCTGATTGAGAGGCGAATTTACACCACTGAGGTGCTAATATTAAGCCTGATAATCTTCAAGATTACAAGAGATTTAATGCCTCCAATTGGGATGAAACAATTGTAATTAAGTTAATTCAAGGGCCAAATTAATTTTATGATCTTTTAATTACCACTGCCATAATCCATAGCAGATTGGCATGGTTTTAATGAGCTCATCTAATAGATGACTATGGCCAGGAGAGCCCTAGAGGTATAAAATACCGGCGCCTGGCCCTAAAATAAGATCATCATTTTTCCATATAATTTATATTTTTGTCTTATCCTAATTTAATTTTCATAATAAGAAATAAAGACTAGCATTCAGGGGAGCTTGTCATAATTACCTGTGTCTGGAGAGTTCCCAATTATAGAGAGAAAATATACTAAAAAGAAGACCAGAAGATCATTTATTGTTGTTTAGCTTTGTGAGCTTCCAAACAGTTAGGAAATACTGTAAGACACATAGCATAATTGAGGATTTATCAGCCAAAACTCTTCCCAACTATTGGAACAGGAATACATTAGTAATCGAGCTAGTCCTCAATTTCTTGCATCAATTAAGGAGGTGTTTTTGTCACATCCTATCCTTAAGCACTCAGATCCTACCAATCCCTATATTGTAGCATGCAATGCATCTTCTGCTGCGGTAGGGCTGTCTTGCTTCATGAGCATGATGGTTTGGAACACCTAGTGAATACTTTTCACTCAAGTTCTATCCACTGAGAAATTCTTGGACATCTACAACAAGGAGCAGGCAGCCGTGAGGTGGGACTTGCCTCACTGGCGTTATCTCTTACAGGTTTATCAGCACAAGTTGACTAGATGGACTGACCACCAAGCTCTTCTTTACTTCTGCAAGCCACATAAGTTGGCATATTGATATGCCCACACCTATCAGGACTTGTGCAGTTTCAACTTTTAATATGAGTTTGTGAAGGGCGCATTAAATATTCTTCCTGATTTCCTAAGGTATAACCCCGCAATTTTACCAGCTGACTCCAATGAGGCAGATCTCTTCACGGTCGTTTCCCCACTCAAATCCTGACCATTGTCCCTCCATGGTTTGGCAGCAGATTTAGCTCCTAATGCACCTCTTGTATCGTGGGTATTAGCTGGATAGTTGGAATGCGCAGAGGGGTGGAACTCATGGAGCGATTGTCCCTCCTGGCTTCCAAACATTCCTTTTATTCTTTGGCCAAGGGATCATATAGTTTAGGTCACGGGTGTGAGTCACTCCTCTCCTCCTAGCTGAAGTTATTCAAGAACATCACAATCCCTCTGCAGTTTGTCACCCAGGGTAATAAGAAGTGCATTAATTTGGTTAAGCTTAACTATAACTGGCCAGTCTTGTCAAAGGATATTTCAGCTTGGATTGCAGACTGCTTGACTTGCGCATGGGCCAAATTGGACTGGTTGGTGAGGAATGGACTTCTACATCCCTTTCAGCAGGCAGAGGGTCTGTGGACATTGGTGTCTGTGGACTTCATTGTTGAACTACCCAGCTTCAGGAGGTTACAGTGATTATGGTAATGTTAAACCATTTAAAAAATTCTACTTTTTTAGCATGTGCTCCTCCACCATTACTTAGAAAGAAATGTCCCAACTCTTTGTGCGCCATGTGTTCTCAATGTTTGGACACCCCAGGAGAACTTTCAGTGACTGTGGGCTTCAATTTAAGGCTTGGTTTTGTAATGAGCTCTTGGAGATTTTGAAGATCACACCTTGTCGTTCTACTGCGTATCATCCACAATCAGATGGACAAACCAAGTTGGTCAACCAGATACTATAACATTACTGCGGTGCTACACTGCAGCCGCTCAGGATACCTGGTCAGATGACCTTATCATCTCCAAGTTTACATATAACAGAGAAACATGCATCTATGTGTTCCTCCCCATATGAGGTACCTTAGGATATAGCCCTTCATTCTCAGTTGGCCCGTGTTTCTTCCCAGAGGTACTGTCTGCAGCCAAACATACCCATCACATTTGGGCCACAAAGTACATAGTTTGGTAGCACTTAATTAATGCAATAAGTGATTATAAGCAATTTGCAGATCAAAAGCAGCTTACACACAAGATAAAGGTAAGCTCCCATGTCATGCTTGACAAATGGCGCTTGCACATACAGGTGCCATCATATAAGTTCGCCAGCAAGCGCTCAGGTTTCCTCCTGGTGAAAGAAGACTTGGTAAATGACGCCTTCCGTTTAAAATTGCCATCCCACTGGAAGCAACACCCAGTTTTCCATGTGTCTCAGTTGTCCCCTTTTAAGGGACTGATTCCCTAGATCCTGAGCCCATCATGATCAAGGGAGCTGAGGAAGCTGAATTTGTGGAAATCCTGGCTTAGCTTAAATCCCGCTGATCAGTCCAACATCTCGTTGCATTAAAAGGCTATCTGACCTATGAAAATAGCTAGGTCAACGCTTGGGACTGCGCCAACTGCCTGGAGCTCTCAGTGCCTTCCATGTCACCCATCCTAATGCCCCCGTCCTCCCCCAAAAATCGCTACGCTAATGGCAATCAAGCTGCCCAAGGCTCAAAAGATTGTGGCCCTTTCTCAATTCCCCGGTGATGGTGCCTCCCTTTAGCAAAAAGGGAAGGGTAATGTAAGTCCATAGGAGCGCCCCTCATTTGGAGTGGATGGCGTTCCCATTCCCATTTAAAAGGGGTCCAAAAAGGACAACTGCCCCTCTCATCTCACAGGGTAACCTTTTCCATGTTGTGGATGAGCGATGGGTAAAGCTTACCCTTTAGGGAACCCGCCAATAGCCTTAGTACTAACTTTAAACTAAGTAATGCAACAAATTAAATGGTTTATGATAATTTTTAAGAATCAGAAATCACATGGGATGAAAGGTAAAAGTGAAGTTGGTGCCCACAATCCTCTCGCATTAAGGCAAGATAGCCCCAAACCCACAGCAACAAAGCCTAATGGGTGCATACTTCCGGATAATGAAGTGTCAAGTGTCAAATTGTCAGCAAAGCTTGCCAATGGCATCAGGCCATTGGGAAATGCAGCCCACAGTTTAAAACCCACCCCTGACACACCAAAACCTTTGACCAAAAATTCAACTTGTCCAAATGGACGCTGGAGTGACTGGTGGTGGTCAGGTTGAGTGCCCCAAAACCGTTCTTGGCTCATGGGATGCCCCAATGTGGGGTGGACATGGGAGGTTTCCACAGGTCATCAGGCGAGAAGCTGTCAATCCATTCATCATATTGAAGAAATTTAGCAACTAGGTTATCCATATACAAACCAACATTTACTGGCCCAGCGCCAACAGTTTTGAAGTAGGTTCCAAATAACTCGTTTTTCTCTTCTTTTTACCAAAGTTCACCAAATTAGATCAAATCTCAAGGGCCCCAATCCTGAGTTTTCCAAGTTATTCCCCAAATTGATCATCTATCTAAGCAATCGCAATGCACTGAGAAAATTGATGGTCAATTTTGTAACTTCAACTTCAATAAAATTCCTGTATTCCAAGTTCTATTCTATATATGATTAGATACAAATTTCCCAATTTAATCCCACTTTTTACAGAACCTAGAACTGAGGGCCTTGAAGCTGTGACAATCTGGTTTTTGCCAGGTTTTTATTTTTTTATTATGCCTTATTGGCGCTCATTGGCCAATTTCTTAGAGTCCATTCTCACGTTTTTCAAGTAGCAGTGTTTATGACATCTTGGCTTGTCTTTTGGATGTTTTTTGCATCCTGACTGGAAGACCAGTCTAAACTTCACTTGCCGCTCTCAATACAATAGGGAGCCACAAACACAAAACTTTTGACAATAAGTTTGTCGCGTAATAGGGATGGCAATCAGACCCATCTATCAGGCTTCTGAGCGTTAGCAGCCTGCTTAAGAAAAATTGACCTAGGAATAGTATAACAAATTAGAATCCCAAGTCCCATTTTCCAGTGACACAACCCTAAGATTGAAAGTTACCTCTATCCAAAAGGATAAACATGCATATGACCTTCTCTGAATTTGGTTATACCTGTTGGTTTGGCCCATAAGCTGAGGTATGGTTTGAACCAGTCCAACCACCCTCTATCACTGATAGAATCCACTGAACACCACATTCCATCCTCTTCATTGGGCCTCTGGATCAAGAACTGGAGCCAATCTAGCCTCTGCTACTTGATGATTCATCAGGATTAAACCACTGGATCACTCCAGATTCATCAGGGCTCTGGCATAGGGTTCACACTAAAGGCTGATGTGTAGATTCAGTCTAGCCATAAATTACTCACTTATACCAGTGAATATTAGATGCATGACTGAAATAGGAGTGAAGCTCCAGAAAGTTGAGCACACCTCAATAGTGACACTCAAGGACCAGCTTAAGATATTAAACAGATTGCCAAGATTCTGTATGACTGGATGATAAGTCTGGAAGAGATATGGCGAAATGGGTGTGAATCCGCCAACTAGGATAATTATTTACTAGTATTTGAGTGCCTTGAGATGAGGTGATATTGATTATAATGGGTTGTTATTGGATTGCCTCTAAACAAGGCAATAAGGCGATGTCAACATACAATGAATTTTATTAGATCGCCTCAAACTAAGGCAATAGAGAATTTAAGAATTCATTCCAAAACCAATGAGAATACGGTGGAAAGGAATAGTCAAAGATAAGAGATTAATATCATCCAAAGTCGCTGTAATATAAGATTGATGGGGCGCTTAAAAGAGTATGCTGTTAATAGTTTAGTGAGAGTGGAACACTAAGGAAACGCTGTATTTATTAGTAAATAAAATTGTTGTTGGGGCAATTGCTTTTTATTATACTACATTTTCAAGTGTGTTTTAAAGACCAATGATCATCACATCATCTATCCATGGCTCATTGGGTTCAACCTGTGCGATCATTATGGCATATCCTAACAGTATCGCCCAAAATTATAACAGTGGTGCTCACTACACTGTGCCCGTTGATCAACCACCAAAAAAAACACCAGTCACCCAATATGTCTCATTAGGCTTACTTTGCCTGGGAATCTTCATGCAGCACTTTTCCAGCAAAATATGAGGAACTAGAACTTGATTTAGAAGCGGTGTTTAAAATACAGTATGAACTTATTCAAGAGCGGAACGCCATTATGCACCAGCTTGAAAGCACGTTTAGCCAAATGCAAATTATGGGACAACAAAACAAGCAGCTCACTTATTGTTTTGATGACACCACTTGATGAATGCATTGTGCGGAGTAGAAATTGACCAGTACCACCCAGCCCTCTCATTGGAGAGAGGAAGAATGGCAAGGAGCTGATTGTGGAGAATGATATGATGAGGAATATGATGCTGGCAGGAGTTACTTCACTCAGGAAGGCAGCCCTAGATATAGTTATTAGTTGTTAAGCCACTTTTTAAGTGATGGAAGCGCTGTAACTGCAGAGGGCTACGCTACCTCCAAAGCAGTGGACATCATAACCTCCACTGGGCTAGATCCTTATTGAGAGACTGCTTATGGGTCTTGATCCATTCCTCAGTACACCTCAAAAGTCACATCTATGAGCGGGATGAGGAGGTCAATATTGAGAAGTTGCATCCATTCAATAAAAATGGGAATATCCATGGCTTCTTTAAACTTTTTGAGTTTGCAGCAGAAGGCGCCTCGGATAAGCATAAAGCTAAACTGATGATATCTGCCTTGGTTGTTGGGAGTGCTGACCAAGTCACCTGCTACCTTCCAAGCAGCTCCGTTACCTACTAAGAATTAAAGGAAATGGTCCTGCAACTATTTGGGGTACCTCAAAAAGGTCACAGAGAAAGGTGGAGTTCTTAACTATTGAATCCACCATAATGAGACCCTCACAGAGTTCTCTGACCAATTTACAATGGAAGCTCACATACTGATTTGGGCAGGCTATCTAGCTGAAGCTAACACGTGCATTGCAATGACCTCCACAGTAAAGCCAAACCATGAGCTTCACAAAGTCATTTCTCTGATCTTGTATGATGACGTTCCCCTGCTAAATATTGTGCAGTTCTTGCGCTGTATATCCATTAACTTCCCTACGCCCAATATGGAGCAGAAACATACCGCCGCCGCTGGACCCTCTTATTTAGGGGAATACGCTTGTTATGCCAACATTCCACTTAGCAATCCCATGGGCTTAATATAGTTCCGCGCCTCATCCTCAGCTAAATTACTCCCAGCAGTTCGACTTCTGCCCAGGCCCCATTTACAAAAATTGTCAATACCCTAACTACTACCATGGACCTAGTTATGCTGAACGTCAGCAATCATCCTACTGACCTGGTCCTGGTTACGCTGAACATCAACAAAATTATCAGCCTGGACCCTCTTATGAAAACCAAGGATGTGGCTCTTACGGGGTTAATTGCTATGAGTGTGGTCTCCCTAGCCACCTGGCACAGAGTTGCCCTAACCGTCATGTTCACTACATGCAACAGGATCAATACTACCATGGAAAAGATGGAGCGGAGTAGAGAAAGGACTCTCTACATCACTATCCAACCCCAAATATACCACCTATTCCATTGTAATATATACAGCGGAAGTCCTTCAATACAATGATGGGATTTTATACCAGCAAACAGTTGGAGAAATGAATGTACTGACATGCGCGCAAGCCAAGGCCGCAGCAGATGAAGGACTTCAGGAGCAACCATAGCCACGTGCCTGCCAATCTTTCGATCAAGCTTCCTCAGACAAGCTAGATCAAGCCGCAGATGTACCAACCCTGAAAGGTTTAGAGGTCGCCCTTCTGGTAGATGCCATTGTTAAAGAATACCACAAAGTTGGTGAGGAGATCATGAGTTTCCTTGGGAAAAGAGATCCCATAAACTTCCACATTTTAAACAGTCAATATCCTTTTTATTCTGAGTGTACATACTGTTATAATTTTTTAGAAAAAAATAGAGTTCACGCTATAATTAATACAGGCGCTCTGGTCAACATAGTTTCAAATAAGTTAATGTTAAAGCCTGATGTGAGCATTGAATGGTGCACAGGACCGCTGGAGCGGAAAGCACATTCTCTGAGGGAGTATACAGCGCGCTAACTTTGCAATTTGGGTCCATTGTTGTTGTAGCTCTGGCAATAGTGCTACCCAACGGTAACTATGACCTGCTAATTGAAATAACTTTTTTGAGACATTTTGGTGCAGTCATTGAAATAACAAAGGAAACCTACAAAATTTTGGGGACAAGAATCCCAATTTACTTTACCTCTAGTGGAGTACCAAATGATCTGGTGTGCATGGGCCAAAGAATCTTACATATAGCTACGGAGTTATTCCAGTTCACTATCATCGATTAATAAAGAGGACCAGGCCCCTTCCACAGAAGATAAGTAAATATCAAGGGCCACCTCTCCAAGCTGCTGGGCCTATATCTATTCCTTATTGACACCAAATTATAGTAAACACTGAGTTAGAGGTGGAATAGCCAGCTGGGCTTTATGGGGAGGTCATTGGGCCCTATCAGCAAACTCGGCTTGAGCCTCTTGTGTCTCCAGGGATTATACTACTAGTTCATAGAGAGATCAAGGTTTTTGTAGCGAATTTCCAGATTGAATCAAAGCAAATCCGCCAACACCAAATAGTGGCATATTTACACTTGATCCCAATCAAAGAGGTCCTTCATGTTCATAGCATCAGTACGTTGGATTAATTTGGTCTAACTGTCAAGTCGCAGCCTGGCGTAATGACAATGTAACATGGGAGAATTTAATAGGGTTATCAGAAGAAAAAAAAGACCAAGCAATAGCTTCAATTAAAAATTATAAGGAGATTTTGCCATTGACGACCACAATTTAGGGTGTGCCTGGGAGGTGGTCCAGAGATTGGACACATGAGATCATCCTTCCATTAGGACTTGGCCAATCCACCAATTAAGGGCAGCTGAAGACATTGTCATCGAGAAAATTGGTAAATTTCTGGAGCAAGGGATGCTCAACCATCCAAAACTCCATGGGCTTCGCCCATTATGATTGTAAAAAAGAAGGATGGTACCATTGGATAGTGATAGACTACCAGAGGCTCAACAGCATTACCACGAAGGACTCATACCCTTTCCTAAGATTGATGATGCATTGGATAAGTTAAAAGGAGCTCGCTACTTCTTTACAGTGTATTTGATACTGTATACTGGCAAATTGAGTTGCCCGCGACAGAACAGGAGAAATGCGCTGTAACCACGTCCAGGTCTTTTTCAACTTACCCATATGCCACAAGGGCTGTATAATCCCCAGCTACATTTAAATGAGCCATGGACACTATACTCGGCGACCTGAAGCTTTCATGTGTCCTTGTATACCTCAATGATATTAATATTTTCTCTCAAACCTTTTCTGAGCACCTTGATCATCTAGAAGTAAAACGCTGCGGCTCAATGAGGCGAGCATCAAAAGTAAGCCTCAAAAATGTAACTTCTTCAAGGACCAGTTAGAATACTTGGTGTTTGTGGTAGACTCTAAGGGGTTAAACCACAGCTGGCCAAAGTGGAGGCCATCCAAAAAATGACTACACCAAATAATAAGTACAATATAAAAGTATTTTTTGGGGATGATTGGCTACTACAGGCGCTTCATCCCTAACTTCAGCTGTATTGGGGAGATATTATTTGAGTTTTTAAAAAGGTGCTGTGCTCAAATGAATAAACGCCTTCAATACGCCTTCAACACACACATTGGATAGCGCTGATCAGTACACTGGTGCTACACTATCCAAACTTTGACAAGGAGTTTATTGTTCTGACAAATGCATCCCTTTAACACTGTTGGGGCAGACCTTTATCAGAAAGACAATGATGGGGAGGAGCATCCTGTTGCATACTGCATTCAAAGCCTGAACTGTCATGAGCATAATTATACTGTAACCGAGATGGAGTGCTAAGTGGTAAATTAATGTATATAAGCAATTTAAGATCTACTTGCATGGGTGAAGTTTAAAGTCATAAAAGATCACATGTCAATATTTTGGTTGCAGAACCTCAAGAAGCCTAAATTGCGTCAGGCCCAATGGGCTCTTGAGCTGCAGGCTCATGACTTTGAGATCTTCCATTGACCAGGAGCAAAAAATCAGAACGCTAACTGCTTATCTAGATTGCCAATGATTGCCATGATGGCAGATATCAGCGATGGGATGTACAATAAGATTATCAGTGGGAAATATGACGATGAACGACCTAAGTGATAAAAGCATTAAACAAGATGCAAGAAAATACCTTCCAATGGAATGGGGAGCTATACAAGTGGAATGACAAATTTACAGTGAACTTTCCGAACCCTCAGCATTGCATGGTATTATTATGAGTGCACATAAAGCAGTAGGACATGATGGCGTGCGCAAGACAATGGAACTGTTACGCCCTAAGTATAATTGGGAAAGCATGAACTTCGACATGCTTGAAACATTCCCTGTTGCCACCAGTGCCATTTGGAACGGCCATTCCACCAGAAGACCTTGTACCAGTTAATGAAAACATCTTTTGCTTGGCATATGGTTTCCCTAGATGTTGTTGGCCCTCTGCCAACGAGAGCTAACAAGTACATCTCTATTTTGATGGCTATTGATCACTTGACTAGGTAGGTTGAAGCTTGGATGATATGGGATTTTGGGGCAGCCACAGTGGCTAAGCTCATAATGGAATGTAATATCCAGAGACATGGCTGCCCCCAGTTCTTTCTTACCAATAATAGAACTAACTTCACCTCAAACATCCTGCCAAAGTTGAATGGGCTAATGAGCATCCATGGGGTTCTGAAGACCCCATACCACCTTGTGTCCAATAGAATGCTCAAACGGGTCAATGAGATAGTGGTGTAATCCTCCAGATGTTGGTAATTGATAGACCCTCTAGTTGGAGTTCCTCCCATCTACCACCATTTTCACTTATAAATTTAGCTATCATTCTATCATGGGAAGATCCCCTTTCAACTATTATATGGAAGACACCCCGCTCTTCTGGCATTGCTCTATTCATGTGTAGAAGATACTGGAGGAATGGATCCCCACTGCTACTTGACTAAATAGAGCTGACACGCTTATCAAGTTGCAAATGGAAGTGTACTCCTTCAGCTTGGCCAAAAAGATCAAGAATCAGGCCACCAATCAAGTGCAGCATAAAGGTTAGCTCAGTTCCAAGAAGGTGAGATGGTAATGTTTCATGACCAGCACAGGTTCAGGAAGAAACACAAGTGGCCATCATTTACATTAGTCTGTTCAAAGTAAATGAGAAAATGGGCGTTGATGCCTATACCATCAAAGACCCAGTGAATGGTCAAATCACTAATTACATACATGTGAAGTTTCTCCAAGTCTATAAAAAAAGGAGGCTTATCATCCAGTCAAAGGGGGGTGATGTTGTGATCTGATATGACTGGATGATAAGTATGGAAGAGCTATGGTGGAATGGGTGAGAATCCGCCAACTAGGATGATTATTTACGAGTATTTAAGCGCCTTGAGATGAGTTGGTATTGTTTATAATGGGTAGTTATTAGATTGCCTCTAAATAAGACAATAAGGAGATGTCAACATTCAATGAATATTATTAGATAGCCTCAAACTAAGGCAATAGAGAATTTAAGAATACCATTCCAAAACCACTGAGAATATGGTGGAACAGAATAGTCTAAGATAAGAGAATGGTATTGTCCAAAGTCGCTGTAATATAAGAATGATGGGGCGATTGGAAGAGTAAGTTGTTAATAGTTTAGTGAGAGTGGAACATTAAGGAAACGCTGTATTTATTACATAAATAAAAGTATTTTTTCAGAGTAATTGGATCCATTTTTATTACATTTTTAAGTATGTTCAGAGGACAGACAATCCTCACATCGTCCATCTGTGGTTCAGTATGTTCAACCTGTGCAACCATTATGGACTATCTTAACGGTATTGCCCAAAGTTATAACTAAGATAATCTTAAAAGATAAGTTAAAATCAAACTCAAACTTAATTTTAGTGTCAACAGGTTAAAAAATTGAAACGTGAATTTGTCCCATCATTTGCACCTTCAAATAGATGAAAAAAAACAAGAGGAGCTTATAAATATTAATTTTATAAAAATTTTAAATGGCTAATAACTGAGATTTTCTCCGACGCATTTGCCAGCTTAAACGCCCCGTATTATAAATTATGCAAAAAGCGTCTTTATTGACTGAACTACATGGATTGACTGATTATGAACTCTTTATCACCTTGAGGTAAGTTCATATGGCTATAAATAATATTTTGTGATGAAACTTTTATTACATGTTCATCATATTTTTAATGTGTGTTATGTTCAGAAAGTAAGGTCTTGGGAACATGGAAATAAAGACTAAAGGCCTTTACCCCCACTTTTCTGTAGGGTAATTGGTTTTTTATATTGATAACCATTTGTTTGGATGGGCTAGAAAAAATGGAGATAATATGGAAGTGGCCTTTTAAGATCATTAAGAGACATCTTCAGATGCTTTTACACTTAAGGATCTTATTATAATCACTTTATTGACTGGGTGCATACTAAGTTCCTGAAGACATATCAGCAGCGTCCTGGCTCAAAAGCTTAGTTATCAATTATTTATTTGACCTCCACACATATTTGCTCCATGATGTTTGGTCAAGTGAGAGGAAGCGTTGTAAATAGTTTTGACCAACCATCTATAATATATATTTAATTACTTAATTATTACTTCTATAATACTTAAAGAGAGAGTTTATTGCTACTTATTAGACATCTCACCCCGCTTCCCCCAACTTTTTAAGGTCTTCATCCACTAGGACTCATAAACAGATCAAATCTCTAATCACCACCACTTCAACTTCCGCTGCCTTAAACTAGTTGTCAATCAATTGACAATTCAACTCAGGGGGAAGAATGTTTTGGGTGCTAATAGTCCGAATTTACTAAATTAGAGCAGCCTATCTCAAGGCGGAATGAGTTATCTCATAGTAATCATTTTACTCCCAGCCTTCAGTTGAACAGGCCAGATTAAGATGCTCTTGTCACCTGTGATCCTCAGCATGATAGCCTACCTGAGTTTTAGGGACACCCAAGCACTAGCACCAATTCAGTGCTTTTGTCTATGAAAAACACCTCTTTTTAATTGCTCAAGGGGTTTTAAAAGGATTAAAAAAGTTTATTCATCAGACACAAGCCAGAGATGGTGGAGATTGGCCACAGTGAACCTAATTTCAATAAGAACGATTGGGTGGAGTATATTAAAACTTTCCCACATGGTTTTATCATACTTGTGGTGGACAAATCATATATTTTTAAGAACAATCAAGCGGAGAACGTTTTTAACTTTGATATTTCAGTTAACCCCCTCATCAAAGCCTCAATGCCAGCCTATAATGAACTTAATACCTATCCCAATATTGGCCTTTGACTACCCTAAATATTAGGAGACAGCCTTCTAATTGATGATCATTTTCACACTCAAGCTCCTACTTAATAATAATATATTTATAGATTATTTGATATTTTTGTGTATTGTTAGTGAGCCAATTAATTGGGCAAATAAAAAAATTTAACCATTGTTGAAGTACTGCTAAAATTGGCACCTGCGAGAACTAGCTAAAATGATCCAACGCTACTGATCACCTCAGCTCCTGGCCTCAGGGATCATATACACTTTTTATCTATTTTAGTTTACTATACCTTGCCCCACACTGACGTAAAATAAATGGTAGTAAAGACCTTATTCTATTATGGCCATCCAACATTATCTCAAATCAGAGGTCCCCAACCCCCGGGCCATGGACCATTACCACTCTGTGGGCCATTTTGGTACTGGGCTCTAGAGAAAGAATAAATAACTTACATTAACTATGTTTTATTTATTATCTGAGTCTGAATGATGTTTTATTTTTAAAAATGACCGGATTCACACTGTTACATCCATCTTTGATTCTTTCTTGATGCTTGTCTTGGTCATGTGATACGTTGCAACTAAAATTAAACCCCAAGTTAGCAAAATGAGTAATAAACAAAAATCTTTGGAAAGATTCTTTGCTAATTGGAAAAGGCCTAGTAAGGAGACAGAAGAAGAGCCTACGACTTTGAAGAAAAAAAGCTGCATTTAACAGACAGTATCAAGATTCCTACTTAAAATATGATTTTAATGCAACAGGTGATTCCCACGCACCAAGCCTGTTCTGCATAATATGCATTGACTGTCTCTCTAACGAGGCAATGAATCCTTCAAAACTGCTTTGCCACTTGGATACCAAGCACCCTGCATTAAAAGACAAGCCTTCTGAGTATTTTGAAAGAAAAAAAGCATGAACAAGAAAGGCAGAAGCAATTACTGAGGGCCATTACATCAACATATGTGAGTGCACTGAGAGCATCATACTTGGTGGCTAATCATATTGCTAAGGCTATGAAGCCATTCACCATTGGTGAAGAATTAATCCTACCAGCTAATAAAGACATTTGTCATGAACTTCTAGGAGAGGCTGCGGTTAAAAAGATAGCACAGGTGCCTCTTTTGGCTACATCATCACTTGGCACATTGAGGAAATAGCAGAGGACATCGAAACACAATTTTTGGAGAGTATTAATATATCACCATGGTACGCTCTCCAGGTTGATGAGTCTAAATATATTGACAACAAGGCAATATTACTTGTTTATGTGTGATATATTTATCAGGAGGATGTAAATGAGGATATGTTATGTGCACTATCATTGTCAACCAAAACCACAGCCGCAGAACTATTCAAGTCATTGGATTATTATATACAGGAAAACTGAAATGGTTATTTTGTATTAGAATATGTACAGATAAAGCTGCTGCCATGATTGGATGGCTGTCTGGTTTAACTACTTGGATTAAGTAGGTTGCACCTGAATATGATTCTACGCATTGTGTCATTCACAGGGAAATGCTGATTAGCTGAAATATACCACCTGGAACTTAACAGAATATTGAATGATGTCATTAAAGTTATAAACCTCATCAAAGCACACGCCCTTAACTTGCGCCTGTTTGAGCAGCTTTGTGAGGAGATGAACGAGGAGCACAGAAACCTTCTCTTATACACCGAAATAAGATGGTTATCCTGAGGGAGATCGCTGGCCAGAGTGTTTGAATTATGAGAGCTGCTTCAGAGATTTCTATCAGAAAAAGTCACCTCTGGCAGCACATTTTAGTGACAAGGAATGGGTCACAAAACTCGCTTACTTGTGCGACATATTTAACCTGCTCAATGAACTCAATCGGTCACTTATGGGATAAATTTCAACTGTCTTCAAATTGGCAGATAAAGTAGCTGAATTTAAAGCCAAACTGAGTTTGTGGGTATGGCGTGTGAAAAGGGGTATATTTGACATGTTTCAAACATTTTCGGGGATTTTGGAAGAAACTGGGCCCAAGCCTTCATTATCCCAGCTGGTGCACAATCACCTGTCTTTGCTTTTGAAAGAGTTTGAACACAACTTCCCAACCACAAAAGACTCATGAACTTCCAAGTAATGGATTTGCAACCCATTTGTCAACAAACCAGGTGAATTCAGCATGTCTATGCAAGAAGAAGATCAACTGCTGGAGATTGCAAATGACAGCGGCCTTAAAAGTATTTTTGAGACAACAACTCTTCTGGTGTTCTGGATTAAAGTCATGGCAGAATACCCTGAGATCGCCTCAAAAACACTGAAAACCCCGTTGCCGTTTCCAACATGCTATTTGTGTGTGGCGGGATTTTCTGCAGTGGCAGCAACCAAAAAATATTACATAGTAAACTGGATATAAGCAACATGCTACAGGTGTCATTGTCTCCCATTACCCCTTAGATGTGACCATCTCGTTGCAGAGAAACAAGCTCAATGCTCCCACTGATTTAGCGTTATGGTGAGTTTTATTTTTCAAGCACTTTATATTTGTTTTTGTGTTGTATCTTAATTTTAAGGCTTGTATAAAAGATACTTTAGCAACCAGAGAGCGTTAGGAGGCGGAGAGGATGTTACTCATGTTATGTTGTTGGTGCTATGTTACAAGGACGCTGCTAATAAAGTTGCTTACAAATGCACAGTGGATTAAAAATTATTATATTTAAAAAATACCACAGTTTTTGAGCTGGTCATATCATTTTATTTTGTGTATTTATCCGCCACACCTTAAAGGTTGGTCCATGAAATATTTTCTGACATTAAACCGGTCTGTGGCCCAAAAAGGTTGGGGACCGCTGTCTTAAATGCAACTGGTGTATTACTACTTTTATGGAATTGCCCCAAGCCCAAGGCATTTGCTTTCCTGGCATGATTTGATTATTGAAACATTATTTATCGATCCTTAAATGGTTCTTGGTAGCCAGAAATTGCATCAATAAGAACTATGAAAACAAGAAGAGAATATCTAGGAAGGTTTTCATTTGGATGAGTATCTTTTTACAATGTAGATGAGCACATCTTACACCAAAATTACTTTACCAAGCCCTAAAACATGTTAGTTATGATACTACAATGTGCTCTTCAATTTTCTTTATAAAACCCATTGCTATTATTAGTTTCTGCTTTAAATTTTTCAAGTTTACTGTCCTCTAAATGTACCTTGTAAATTTTAGTGTTTACAACCTATGTACCTGAAATATATCACCCCAGTACTGATTTTAAAACTACACTTTTCATATCGTTCCTTGCCTATCCCCAGCTCCCCACACCAGAGGAGCGCACGCATAACTTCCATAATACCCAGAGCATTGTCTGTGAGCATCTATCAAAATTGAACGAGGATCACAATAAGTTTGCTAATTAAAAGCAGAACCTAAGGCATGACATCAAAAAAGTTTACCTTATAACTCTAGACATATAGATCCTAAATCTAAAAGTTTCCCCCAAAATCTATGTTGAAACCGCTCAGGTCCATAAAGGGGTTGAGAAGGATTTTAGTAGCAGGTATTTCCATATAAAATTTATAATGCACCGTAGGCACCACAATTTGTGTCAACCTCACAGTTTCTCCTTCAAGGGACAGGAACCCACTTCACTTGAGTTTATTATTGTAAGAGACTCATAGAATGTTGAGATAAAATTACTCTAGATTGTAAGAGATCCCAGCGTTCAGTCCAGTACTTAGTTGTGTGGAAGGACTCCCTGTAGATCCCAGGGAAAGTCCCCTGGCTGTTGATCAGGCCATTTTCCCATTCCAGAGTAAGAAGACAATGAAGAGGATGGCGGTACCTCTCATTACTCAGAGCGATCTCGCTCATGTAGTAGATGAGCGGTGGGTAACAGCTTTTCTGCTTCAGATCCCACCCCCTGCACCCACACTCACCTCAGCAGAACTGTTGTGGGGAATTAGCGAAATCTGTGCCAAGATTGTCAAATTAAAAATCAGTCAGTTCTAATTTAAGTGGCAACCTGGCTGATGCCCAGATCTCAAAAGCTGGAAAGGCATGAAGACTGAGGTATTGGCCAGAATGCCTGACAGTTCTAATTTGATTAAAATGTCAATTGAATAAATCACCTCCCTACCAATGTCAGCGGGGATCATCCTCGACGGCCAGGCTATAGCATCAGATGCCACCAATGAGAGTTCAAAGTTCCTTGTTGACAATTTGGGCATTGCAGCTGATGTGATGCCACTGACTGAACAAATGCCCTGACAACTGAGTGTGGGCAGGTTGGGCATCCCAAACCTGTTCCCAACCAAATGGACCCACCCCTATGTGGGGTGGCCTTGGGGGAATCACGTCGCTCATTGAGCCAAACGCCATTGTGCCAACCATCAGAAATGCAGCTGAGCCTCAGTTCGGATGTTTAAGGTCAAACTGACAGCGACTCAGCCCACCGCTAAATTTTTTGATGTCAGTTCCCAAGGAATAAACCCACCCATTCCCAAATAATTCGCCAGTTAGGTCGAAATTGAGGGTCCCAATCCTGGCTTGTCACTACCCTAATTGACTACTATTCAATCAGTTGCATAGCACTGAGAAAAAATTATTGGTCAATTTTTTTTCTTCAATAAATTTTTTCCAAAAACCAAACAATTTTTTTGTATTACTCTTTCAACTGCATCCCTGATGGCGTTTCCCTGGTAGTCTGTTGGTCTATATACCAGATGGGTCCTACCAGTACTTATGGTTTCTATGGCACCTTCCATCACCAATCGGATTCAGAGAGCCTAATATTTTTGGCTATACAGCCCCATTATCATGAACTTCCGGCAACAGTACATGAGAATCTTGTGGCCTTATGTCCATCAATTGCAAGAAAGAATCCGCCTCCTTGCCTCCCCGGTTAAAATGACCCCATATGCTGATGAACTTATTAAAACAATTTCTGTGGTCCCACCCCACTGCAGCAAGGCCCCCTTGGTCAGGAGTGGCCTCACTGTGGTTCGTCATCAGGAAAACACTCACTGTTGTGTTACACCAATAATTCGTCATTTCCCAATGCCTGGCTCCATATCAAGTCATCCAGTTGCCAATGCCTCTAGTATTCTGGCTTGCTTTTTGGGTGCTTATGCATCCCAACTGGCAGGCCGGTCAGAACTTCTTCTGCTGTTTCCATGACATAATTGACCAACCATTATTTCCAGCCACTTCCGCCTTGTTCTTTGAACTGGGCGCTGCAGTGGTTACCCTTTACCTAATGAATGTGCAATCAGTAGCTTACTGTTTGTTGTTTGTTTGGTCACTTTTTGATTTTGGGAGATGTATCCACTATACCTTGGGAAATATTCTTCAGTCCACCCAAGCTGCACAGATTGCGCCTTCCCCCTACCACTAACCTGGAGTGAAGTTTGAGTGTATCCTCCCAGGAGATTGCCAACCAAGTTCTCAACGCGCTCACCAAAGTGCAAATGCATACAGCAATTGCACTTAATAACCCTTCTGCATTATTCCATGCTCAACAAGGGCTCGCGTTGTTAGACGCTGTGGATGGGGTGGCCGCCATTGAGTGATAGGTCTTTTTCACTCTTCCTCACAAGCAGGCGACCCCACCCCCCTGATGGCAGTCATGTCAGCTGACCTGAAACCCCCTGTGTCACAATTGGGCCAACTATTCAGACTGATCTATGCCATGGCTGAAGCCCCTAGCTTGGTTTCTTTGATTTCTACCTTTTGTGAACTGGCCCCCGCGTCAGGTCTATCTATCAATATGCTTCAGGCAGTCTTTAGATTGAGCTTGTATTAAGGTTCCGCTTATCACAAGGTCTGGTCCACCGTCCAAGGATCAGTAGATCAAATATGTGCCACCGAACCACCATCAACGCCTTACCCTGCCATGTTACCCGTTAGTAGAAGGTGAATTTCTTGATTGGGTTACCCAAAGTAGATGCAGATGACGCGCCTACCTCCAAATTAGCGGTAGATCTGGGTACCAATATTGCTATAACCCCTGAGTATGAGTTGGTGGATTTAGAGTTACCTATTAAAGAATCTGTTCAAGCCCAGACAAAGAAGTCATTTCCCCCACCCTTCTACTTCCAAATTTTGCTCCAGCAAAGGACCCCAACCTTACTCCCAATATGCCAGTTATTTCTTCAGTCACAAATGAGTCAGTCAAATCTTCCAATAAATAAAACTATTCTTATTTCCTTTTGCCTATTAAGATCAGTGTCAGCTTACATCATGTATCCTTTCAAGCCATGGTGGATACCAGAGCTGTGGGGACCTTCATGAGTGTCGAGTTGGTGCAACAATTAGAACTGGAAATGGATGCGGGCCCCTCAGTGATGGTGGCCTCATCTGCTTCCCAGCCCTTATATGTTGTTCACCGACAGGTACCTTTTTTTAATCCACTAGTTTAGCTTCTGCAATTGTTTTTTGGCCATGCTGAACTTGGTGTTTCTGGTGATCTTAGGTGTGGGGTGGTGGCGTCAAAAATATGTTAAGATTCATTTAGAGTCTAATAAGTTGTCATTTACCAATGATCATCTGGAGGGAGAATTCCCTTGATTGACACTGTCACAATTATAATATGACTGGATGATAAGCTCTAAGTCAATATATGGTGGAACGGATGTAATCCGCTGGAATCAAACTGGTACTGGGAATTTAAGCGCTTCAAAATGAGGCATCTGGAAAATCAAGAAGTTTTATGCCAAGATTTAATGCAAATGAGAGTAAGTCAAAATGGGAAGCAGAAGAGAAGAGTAACAAGTCGAGGATGTATCTGGCTGGGGAACCAAAGTATAAATAGTCTGATAAAAGATTTAAAAGGTTTAGAGGTTTTTTAGGAGAAAAGGAGAGCGAAAATAAGTCTGCAATTTATAGTACAATAAAGGTCATAGTAAGGGGCGATAGCTCCATACATAATTTATTAAAGTTTTATTATAAATCGGTGATCCTCATATTGTCCGATTTGGTTGCTCAGCGGCTCATACCCTGTGCAAAACCAACTTGGCAGAATTGAACCACAAATGCTGAGAATACAA